>OX637532.1:23007500-23147500 GCA_951800035.1 Linnaemya tessellans | reverse complement strand
GCTCTTAATACGTTTTTGATAAATCTCTCTACTTTTGCTCGCCATCACTTTTAAGCGTATAACAGTTTTTTACACTCTCGCTTTCAGTGATTTTCAAAGTACGAAAGCTTTGCAATTTGTAGTACACCTACAATGAAAGCTTTTACTATTGTAGATTTCCAACTTAATGTTAGAGTCTGTTATGCAAAATACGTTTATTCAAAAACAATTGTTGGCAATAAAATTTTTATTTAAAGTAAACAGATTGATTTACATTATAAATTAATTTCTGAACTCAGTAATAACTTTTATGGCACTTCCAGTTTAAAGACAGTTTTATTGAAATATAGCGAAATTATTGTTTAAAGAAAAAGTTATTTAAGCATAAAAATGTAAACCAAGACACACACGCACTTTCTGGCCCACGATGTCAATCCATATCCTTCTGTTGAACAATTTAATTTAAAATAAAATAAAATTTTTTCTTTTATTTTACTTGTATTTATTCAAAAGAACATATCGACTGACGTCATGAGCCAGCTCCTAAATAGTAAAGCTTAGTTTTTAGGTGTGCCGCACTTCTTATTAAAAATATTCTGTATTAAATCTTATATACACTTCTCGGAGCGTCTAGAACCATCTTTTTTATCTCTCAGATTTTCAATACGAATTCATTTGTATTTATAATTTCAAATATTTTGAATTTAATATTCCAAAAAAACATATATTTTCCAACTCAGGAGCTGTGGTTTTAGCTTTTTCGGTTTCTAATACCACAGAATTTATTTCCAAAGTATCAAATAAATATGTATGTTTTATTTACAAAGAAAATGAAAAAAAAATATTTATTGAGTTTTATCTACTAAAGCAGCTTCAATTCGCTCACTCTGGAATCATATTTTTGGTTTTTGTTTGTTTTTTAATACCAATTTAATTTAACAAAATACAAAACAAGAATCTCAAAACTGCATCTAAATCGGTTCAGCAGTTTAAACGTGAAAAGGCAACAGACAGACAGATAGACGGAGTAAGCTTCATATTTATTATATTAGTAAAAAAAGTGCAAGTCAATACAAAAAGTTCAAGTCATCACAAAAAGTGCAAGTCATTATAAAAAGTGGACGTCATTATGAAAAGTGCAAGTTATTATAAAAGTGCAGGTCGTCATAAAAACTACAAACTCATTATAAAAAGTGCAAGTCATTAAAAAAAGTGCAAGTCTTAATAAAAAGTGCAATTCATTATAAAAAGTGCAAGTCATCACAAAAAATGCAAGTCATTATAAAAAGTGCAAGTCATTATAAAAAGTGTAAGTCATTATAAAAATTGCAAGTCATTATAAAAAGTGCAACTCATTATAAAAAGTGCAAGTCATTATAAAAAGTGCAAGTCATCATAAAAAGTGCAAGTCATCATAAATAGTGCAAGTCATTATGAAAAGTGAAAGTCATCATAAAATGTGAAAGTCATTATGAAAAGTGCAGGTCATTATAAAAGGTGCAAGTCATTATAAAAAGTGCAAGTTATTATGAAAAGTGCAAGTCATCATAAAAAGTGCAAGTCATTATAAAAAGTGCAAGTGATTATAAAAAGTGCAAGTCATTATAAAAAGTGCAAATAATTATGAAAATTGCAAGTCATCATAAAAAGTGAAAGTCATTATGAAAGGTTCAAGTCATTATAAAAAGTGCAGGTCGTCATAAAAAATGCAAAATCATTATAAAAAGTACAAGTCATTAAAAAAAGTGCAAGTCTTTATAAAAAGTGCAACTCATTATAAAAAGATCAAGTCATTATAAAAAGTTCATCATAAAAAGTGCATGTCATTGTGAAAAGTGCAAGTCATCATAAAAAGTGCAAGTCATCATAAAAAGTGCAAGTCATTATTAAAAGTGCAAGTCATCATAAAAAGTGCAAGTCATTATGAAAAGTGCAAGTTATTCTAAAAAGTGCAGGTCGTCATAAAAACTGCACTCATTATAAAAATTGCAAGTCATTAAAAAAAGAGCAAGTCTTTATAAAAAGTGCAAGTCATTATAAAAAGTGCAAGTCATCACAAAAAGTGCAAGTCATTATAAAAAGTGCAACTCATTATAAAAAGTGTAAGTCATCATAAAAAGCGCAAGTCATTATAAAAAGTCCAAATCATTATAAAAAGTGCAAGTCATTATAAAAAGTGCAAGTCATTATAAAAAGTGCAAATCAATATAAAAAGTATAGGAGTGTGAGCATAAATATGTTTTTCTAAAAAGTTATACTTTTCAGATTTGTTGGTTATTCGTGTTGTGAGCATTCCACTCCACATATCAGGCATTTTGTGGAAATGTACTTCCAGAAAATACTAATATTGCTTGTACAAATAATATATTTTTTTATCAATTTATTTTTAAAAAACATGCTTATCTAACACATCAAGTTTTAGATTAGTATCTGAAAAATTAATTGTTATAATAAATTTTCAGTTCTATTAAAATCAAAGGGCAAATTGCGGCATTCGATATCGATTGAAATTTCCATTTAGATTGTATTGAAATTTCGATCGATATCGAATGTGGTAGTGTGGTTCCAGCACTTGTAGTTTGTAGATGAAATCGATAGCTTAGTTATTGCCTGCATGTGAAAATAAAGGCAGCAACAGTCGATTCCTTTATTTATTTATTACACAAAGAAACTTTAAACAAGAGATCACACGCACATTGCCAGCCTCCCTCTGTCAATGGAAAAGTGTGATGACTGTTTTCGTACTTTGTAAACTCAACAACAGTTATTGCACTTTCAAAATAATTTCTTTTATACCGTTAGCATGCGAGCATAATTTTTTTGTTTTGTATAATTCTTGCAATGGTTTAATCTTCGTACTAGTAACTTTACAGACAAAATCAATACAAATAACATTAAAAGTTATTAACTAAGTTTTATATATAATAACAATAATCTGAAGTGGTTGTAAGGTAAATAAGTTAAGTATTTAAGCTAAGGTAATGCTGAGTAGAATGGGCAAAATTGCAAGTGTGTTATTCATATGGTCAGCAAGGATAGACAATGAAGTGAACTTTAAAGTTTTTAATCATTTTACTTAAATAGTTAAATGATTAAAAGTTAAAAGGTCTAATAAGAGTGTAAGGAAACAATAATATTGTACCATTCAAACTGCAATAACTTTCTTAATGGATCACCCAATTATTGAAGTTTTTTTTTAAATCAATCTTTTCGATTTTTTTTTGTTCACGATATCAATCGCTTTTGACCCGGTTAATGGCGATCGGTCTCAAAACATAATTAGTCTGTGGAAACGATGGGAAAAGCCATTTGAAAATTATGAAAACAAAAAACTCTTTTGAAAATAAGTTTTGGGTTTTTTCTAATTTCTGGAAAAATACCACAACGAATCGGTTGTGTGTGCTCTGCTGCCACTCACATGTGTTCTGTATATAGTAAAATGCTATACAAGGTAGTCGCAAGATATATTTTATGAGTCGAACTGCCAACCAGCAGATGAAGAAGCACTAGAAAATAGCAAGTGCTTATGTTTTGTCTCTTCGCGCCTTTCTTTATGTATAAACAAATCTGCCATGTTGTTTCTTTAAGGTTTGTGTGAATGTTCATTGCATAAGCAACATTTGAAAGTTTGTGTCATAATATATGGGTTTGGGTATTTATATTGAAGCAACAATAAAATTACTCAAAATTTGTTTTTTTTTCCAATATAAATACCCAAACGAAAATTTTTATTCTTTAAAAAAAAAATAGTCAGTTAAACTTTGACAATCTATGGTGCGTATACGCAATATTATTATATTCACTACGCACACGTATACGTCCACAACGTATAACCAGGTGTGTAATTAAAAATATGTTGCATACTTTATGGATCAATATATAAAATGTAAAGTATGTGTGCTGGTAACCATAGCGTATGATTAATTTATTGCTATTCAAGTGTGTATCGTAAACAATGTTGCCACAAACAAACAAAAACTTATTATAAACAATTTTTTTTTAAATGTACCATAATAAACAACAAAATTTTGTTTACAAGGTTGCATTTCACAGTTAACTATAAATTGCAAAGCAAGATATGTAATCTTTTATGTACTCGTGCTAAAAAAGGTTTACCGATGCACAGTGGGGCCATATTCCCCTCTTTCATGGATTTATTATTATCTATCTCAACAATAGCGGGGGAAAAAGAAAAATAACTATTTTAAGATTTAAGTTAATAAGAAAACTATTTTATTGGGCTTAAATCACAGACATCATGATCATTTCTATCATTATTTCTAATTAAGCCCTCTTCTGGCAATGTATGTCCTTGTATGTGCCTTCTTTTTCGGCAACTTTCGCCTGCTAGGAATAACAGGATCAGAGCTTAACAAAAGGTAGTTTGTAATGTCATCATTCGATTTTTCACGGTTGCACTTTCTTGAATGAAACTCTCAAGATTTTATGAAATCCTTATTTATTGAATCCTGCGCTTCTTCCGATAGTTGGCCAGTAATTAAAAGAGCGTAATTAGCCATTACTGGTAAGTGGATTATATATTTATGCAAAGCAGAGTCATATTGTACCACGGATATGATTCAACTCATTTCCACATATTTTTACATAAATAACACTAAACTGTGCAGACATTAAAATTATATTAAATTTACTGCCCAACTGACCCCAACTAATAACTTTATGTCCATCTGAACTTAGAAAATCTAGTTTTTTTTTGCACTTCCAATACAAAAACTAAAAACAAAACCATTACCGCAAATAATTTTAATTTAATTTTAAGCCAAACTGTTGTTGACTGAAGTAGTAGAACGCGAGACTATGAAGCGCAGGGTCCTGAGTTCAACCCCTTCCTGAGTCATGAAATGTTCTAATTAGCAATAGTGCATGGTTGTGTTAGTTGTTGCCAGCTTGTTTTCAATGATGAAGGCATAGCACTGGTCACTGAACATAATTGGCAGTAGGTGACACCATCATGTACTAAAAGCAAAATCAGAACAGCACCCTCCTTCGTCGGTTCTGTAGCAAAAAAATTATGAGGCAAAGTAAAAAGGATAAAATAGCTACAAAAAAAAATCTATCTTGTCATCTTTCTTCATCTGTCTCTTCAATACTATCCCCTCCTTTCTGTTCCGGCACAATGCACTGCATATGTAAGGGTCATCCGCTGAGTGCTGCTCCAAGATAAAAAAAAAACATTGATATACACCTCGACTTGACGACCTAACATTTGTTTTACTCTTTTTATACTCTTCACAAAAAACTGAAAGGGTATATATAAGTTTGTCATTCCGTGTGTAGATTCTTCGATATTCACATGGGACCCCATAAAGTATATATATTCTGGATCCTTATGAATAGCGATGACGATTGAGCGATGTCCGTCTGTCTGTACGTGAAATCGGGTTTCCCAAGCCCCCAGAAGAGATAGAGACTTCGTTCTTGGATTGGAAATGAACTTAAATAGAGTGGTATTGAAATTAAGAAAGATCTGATGTATGCTCCCAGAGCTGGGAAGCTTACACCTATTTTTGGACGCAAAATTTATACCAAAAACCAATTATTTTTATTAATATTTGTAAATTAAACCTATTTCGTGCTTTGGGAAGCCTCAATGGTCTACTAAAAACAAAAAAAATTTAAATTTTTTTTTAAGGGATGGGAAATAAAATTGTTTTCGGCCCATTGCGTATTTTGTAGTACATGTAAAAACTAAAATGGTTAAAAATTTCAAGTTTTTCTTTAACAAAACCTCTTTATACGTCATGAAGATTTGCAATGAAAAAAAATAAATAAATATTTCGAATCCAGCGTTGTGCAATATTTTGCTGTACATGAAAGTGGCCAAAATTGTTAAAAAATTAAAATTTTTCTTAAATAAAACTACTTTATACCTCAAGAAGATTTGCACTGATAAAAAATAAAAAATAAAAAAATAAAATTTCGCCTCCAGGGTTGGGAAAATTAAAGTTTTTTTTGGTACATGCAATATTTTGTAGTACATGTAATAAGCAACATTTTTATAAATTTTGAGTTTTTCTTAAATAAAATCACTTTATACTTCATGAGGATTTTCATTGTTAAAAAAAAAAATTTTAAATTAAAATTTCGCTTCCAGGGGTGAGAAATTGAAATTTTTTATACATAGAAGTAACCAAAATGGTTAAATATTTAAAATGTGTCGTCAATAAAACTACTTTATACCTCAAGAAGAGTCTCATTTATAAAAAGCAAAAAAAATTAAATTTAAATTCCAGGGCTGGGAAATTGAGAGTTTTTTTTTGGTACATGCAATATATTGTAGAACATGGAAGTGACAAAAATTTTTGTTTTTGCTAATTAAAACTATATTATAATTCAGGAAGAACAAAATTGGTAATAAGATCTTAAAAAAATTTCGATTCCAAGGTTGGACATATGAAATATTTTATGGTACATGAAAGTAACCAAAAAGTTTAAAAATTCACTAAGAATTGCAGTGGAAAAAATAAAAATTCGCTTCCAGAGTTGGCAAATCGAAATATTTCTGGTACATAAATGTACCCACATAAATTCCAAATTTTGCTTTTCTACTGAATTAAACCTATTTTGTACTTCAGGAAGAATTAATTTGGTATTAAAAATTCGGTTCCAGGATTGGGAAATCGAATTTTTTTAGTACATAAAAGTAGTCATATAAGTTCCTTATTTTGGTTGTGTGTGAATGAAATCCTTTTTGTACTTCGGGAAGAGTTAAATTGGTATTAAAAATCAAAATAATTAAAAATCCAATATCAGGGTTGGAATATCGTCATTTTCTGATTCATAAAAGTAACCATACAATTTGCTATTTTTGGTTCTTATGATGAGTTATACATTCTTTATATATCAGAAAGAAGTAAACTGGTGTTAAAAACCAACAAAATTTAATAAGGTTTGACAATTAGAACTTTTTGGGGTACATGAAACGGATTTTTACTTTTTGTTTTTAAATTAAACATATTTAATATATTTGAAAGACGTTCAGAGGTATTAGAAGTAAGTAGAGCCAAACATTTAGCTTCTTAACCAAAAAATTTAAACGTTGTCTTAAATATAAAAATAACTGATAACATCATTCTGTTTTTTTTTTAAATTATTTTTAATTAAAGGTACTTTTTGTTTTAGCAAGAAAGAAAGAAAGAGGAATTACATCTGCGAATATAGCACTTTTACTTATTTAAGGTTTTTTTCTCCAAATATTTAATTTCAACGAGGCACCACAAATATACCGTGACATATTTCACATTAATTTTTTTTTTTTGCCCGATGATGAAACATTTTGTGCGCTTAAGCGAATACTTTCAGTTTTCACGAGACTTATTTTTTTATTCAATTAATCTGTAAAATTAGTACCTTTGGGCCCTTTTTGCGACGTACTTCTCAACTTTATGGATACGTACATTCATTACATCCTTTCAATGATCTTTTTGAACTTTTCAATACTTATTTATTTCTTTCTAACCTTTAAAATATGCACTTTCGTTAATGTATCAATAAACACGCAATTTTCCAGCTCTGCGGTTATATTTACTATTTTTTTATTTCTAAATGTAAAGAACTTTTTTCAAAAAAATCAAGTACTTTTAATATATAAAAAAGAGAAAACATTTTTTCTGATGCTTTCTTTTATGTAGCCAAAAAAGTTTCAGTTGCCTGAAGTAGTATTTTTAATTTTAATTGATTTTGAATATCAACTGAATTCTTCTTGAGGTATAAAATTGGTTACTGTAGAATTGTACTGTAATTGATAAGAAAAAAATTAGTTATTCCAAATAAATTTTAGAGTCCTAAAGAACCGAATAATCACAGCAGGGAAATTTGTTAATGGAGGTGTTAGTTACTCTAAAATAGAATGAAAAATGTATTGAATTTCAATATTGAAAATTAGATTCTATTCCGCTAAATATCAGTTAAAAAATACAACTTGATATAATTTTTACAAAACACAAATATTTTCGAGATATGTATTTGAAATTTACATAAATTAAACTTTAAACTGTGTTTTTTTTTTTATGTAGGAAAAAAAATCATCTATAATCTTATCCACCTGCTAAACATCTTTTACATCTCAGCTTAACGTACAATAACCATTACAGCAAATGCAGCAACTACGTGGGGCCATCAACTTGAAAATGGAACATCATCAGTCTGTAGAAGCACTTTGAAATATACAACACCAACAATAACAGCAACAACAAAGAAGTGAAGGAAAAATTTAAAATATGAAAAGCAAAAACAGTACGGAACACTGGATGTGATGCAATAACACAAAATAATGTTAACACACAAATACATAAACATGCAAACAATCTAACACTGTTACTTACACATACAAGTCACTTTAAACTTTTACACAAACACACACACACACACACACTCACATCGACCAGTGAGCACATGGAAATTTATGAGCATATTTGTGTAAATGTAAAAAATTTTGCCAAAAAAAAAGGAAAGGAAAGGAAAAAAAATATTAAGTTAAAATCCACAAGACTAATAACACACTATGCATGCCAAAAAGTCAGAAATTATGTGACTGACTGAATGACTGTCAGGTTGAGTGACAAGATTATAGCACAACTTCTATGCAGCACTAACAGTAACACCAATAACAATAATAACAACATTTGCAAACCAGTTCCTTTCCTTTTGCATCTTTTGTTTTACAGCTTCGTTTTTAGCAAAATATTTTCTTGGGTATTATATTTTTTTTTCTTTTCTTTTTCACATACATGTTTGCCTTGTTAGCAAATATGTATACGGTAACTAAGCTTTCATATATGCGGCTTAGACAATAAAAAATACATCAACCGAATTTAAACAGGCATGTACATAAGTTTCCAGAGGCTGCGATAAGTGTGTGTGTGTGTGTAAGTATTTTCAGCTTATGACAATTATATGTATTTATTTAAAAATTTTTAGAAATCTCTTAGAAAATAAAGATGTATAAAACAATACTTTATTATAAATATATTACACAGGCCGACAAAAATACTTTTATGTCTTCCAAAAAATTTATAAGAGGATATATTCAATTTGCCATTCCGTGTGTGAGGCAGCGAAATATCGCTCTAAGACCAAATAATTTACATATATTCTTGATCAGTGATGAAATCTAAAGTGATCTAGCGACGTCCGTCCGTCCATTTATCAGTTCGTCTGTCTGTGCATAACAGGATGCAGTCCAAAGGAAAAGAGCCACACTCTTGAAATTACTACAGATACGTTTTAAAAAATTGGAAAGGTTAAGTTCGTAAATGGGGTGAATCGGGTCAGGGGGAAAAAAGTTCCCCTAAGAACAACTAAACCAACCGGTAAGATATAACGTAATTTAAAAAAAAATGTAATTTGGTTTTGTATCAAAGAAGCTAAGTTAAGCTTGGAGCCACAAAATAAAAATAAAAACTAATTTTTGGATCCCGCCCTCTTTAGTGGGCGTTATTATATGGGAAAATTGTGAAAAAATTTAACAAACTGTTTTACTCCCTAAATTATCTTATAAAAAAAATAAGTAAAAGTGCTATATTCGGCTGTGCCGAATCTTAAATACCCTTCACAGATGTAATTATTTCTTTCTTTCTTTCTGTCTTTCTTGCCAAAACAGAAAGTAGGTTTAATTAAAAAATCAAAATGATGTTATCGGTTACTTTTATAATTAAGAAAACGTTTAAATTTTTCGGCTAGGAAGCTAAATGTTTGGCTTTTCTTATATCTAATACCTATGAACGTCTTTCAAAAATATTATATAAATATATTTAATTTACAAACAAAACAAAAAATCCGTTTCATGTACCCCAAAAAGTTCTAATTGTCCAACCGTAGAATCATCTAGATTTTGTTGGTTTTTAATACCAGTTTACTTCTTTCTGATGTATAAAGTAGGTATAATTCATCATAAGAATCAAAAATAACATATAAAATGGCTGCTTTTATGAATCAGAAAATGTCAATTTTCCAACCCTGGAACCGAATTTTTAATTTTGTAATACTAATTTCACTAAAATCAAAAAATTTGAATTTATGTATGTACTTTTATGTACGAAAAATATTTCGATCTCCAACTCTGGAAGCGAATTTTTATTTTTTTCCCAATGCAATTCTTAGTGAGGTGTAACATAGTTTTACTTGACAAAAAAATTAAAATTTTTAAACTTTTTGGTCACTTTCATTGCCTTTTTGGTTACTTTTATGCAGAATATATATATATATATATATATATATATATATATATATATATATATATATATATATATATATATGAATTTCCCAACCCTGGAAACGAAATTTAAATTTTTTTTTACCAATGCAACTCTTAATGAGGCATGAAATAGTTTTATTTAAGAAAAACTAAATATTTATAATCATATATGTTATAAATATAGTTATAATTAGTAATATAACAACGTCAATTGTCTTTTTGGTTACTTTTATGTTTAAAAAAAAATTCAATTTCCCAACCCTGGAAGCGAAATTTAATTTTTTTTAAAGTAGTTTTGTTTAAGAAAAACTCGAATTTTGCAACCATTTTGGTTATTACATGTACTACAAAATATTGCATGTAATAAAAAAAATTTAATTTTTCCAACCCTGGAAACGAAATTTTAATTTATTTTTGTTTATTTTTTTTTATCAGTGCAACGCTTCTTGAGGTATAAAGTAGTTTTATTTACGAAAAATTTTAAATTTTTTACCATTTTGGTAACTTTCATGTACCATAAAATATTGCACTTGTCCATCCCTGAATTCGAAATTTTATTTTTTATTTTTGAATTTTTGATACCAATTTTGTTATTGCTAAATTATAAGATTGTTTTAGTTAGCAAAAAACAAGAAAAACAAGTAAAAACGTTATATTCGACCGGGTCGAATCTTAAATACCCTCCAAATATTTAGTAAGTGAATTTGAAATGTTTAACTTGGTGGGACAGAGTTCCTTTATATAATATCGTACGTCAACGCCCACAAAGGGGGGCGGGGTTCAAAAATATACAATATCATGTTTTCCACAGACGAACGTATGGGCATTGCTAGACCGTCTTAGACTTCATCACAATTCTCTTTGGAGGCTATAAAAACTGTATTTTGGCGGGGTCGCTCTGGCAAGGGCTGTGGGGGAAACATTTCACCTATGTCATAAAACTCTAAAAATAAATGCTTGGGATAATTATATACAAAATTAAAATTTCTTTTTTTTGATAGGTTCATTTAGCGGGCAAAGGGGGAGAAGGGGGTAGGGCAGCAACAGGCAGTAATAAAACTCTAAAGATAAATGCTTGGGATGATTATATACAAAATTTAAAAAAAAAATTTTTTTTGGTAGGGTCATTTAGGGGGCAAAGGAAGAATGGGGGGGGGGGGCTAGTGCAGAAATCGGCAGTCATAAAACTCTAAAGATAAATTCTTGGGATGATTATATACAACATTTAAAAAAAACAATTTTTTTTGGTAGGGTCATTTTGGGGGCAAAGGAAGAGGGGGGGGGGGGGTAGGGCAGGAATCGGCAGTCATAAAACTCTAAAGATAAATGCTTGGGATGATTATTTACAAAATTTAAAAAAACATTTTTTTTGGTAGGGTCATTTTGGGGGCAAAGGAAGAGGGGGGGGGTAGGGCAGAAATCGGCAGTCATAAAACTCTAAAGATAAATGCTTGGGATGATTATATACAAAATTTAAAGAAAAAAATTTTTTTTTGGTAGGGTCATTTAGGGGGCAAAGGAAGAGGTGGGGGGGGGCGGGTAGGTAGGGCAGAAATCGCCAGTCATAAAACTCTAAAGATAAATGCTTGGGATGATTATATACAAAATTAAAAAAAAAATTTTTTTTTGGTAGGGTCATTAAGGGGGCGAAGGGGAAGGAGGGGGTAAGGCAGAGTAGTACCAGGTTTCGTCTCAGCTTCGTCACTAAAGCTTAAAAGTGTTATTTTTAAGGAATGTAGGCTTAAGTAAAACTATTTGTTAAATTTTTGTGCAATTTTTGCATAGAATAACGCCCACTGAAGTGGGCGGGGTCAACAAATATTTTTATTTTATTTAATGGCTCCAAGTTTAGGGCGTTGGACCGTATTTGACATAAAAATATATCATTTGCTTAACAAAATAACCAAAAAACTTTAAAAATTATGTTGTTTTTTCTGGGTTGGTTTAGTTCTTCTTAGGGGAACTTTTTTCCCTCTTGCCCGATTTAGCCCATCTTCAAAGAGCAGGTTGCTCTAAGTTTTAAAATATATTTATGCCAAATTTCAAGAGTCTAGCTCTTTTCGTTTGGACTGAATCGTGATTTCCACAGACGGACGGACGGACATGCTCAGTTCGTCTTAGATTTCATCACTGATCAAGAATATATATACTTTATGGGGTCTGAGATGGATATTTCGATGCGTTACAAACGGAATGACAAAGTGAATATACCCTCCAAATTCTTTTTTGGAGGGTATAAAAACAACATCAGTTGCCTATTTGATTACTTTCATGTTTAAAAAAAATTCAATTTCCCACCCCTGGTAGCAAAATTTGAATTTAAAATTTTTGATTTTTTTTGGCCAATGCAAATCTTCATGACGTATAAAGAGGTTTTGTTAAAGAAAAACTTGAAATTTTAAACAATTTTAGTTACTAGATACATGTATGTACTTCAAAATACGGAATAGGCCGAAAAAAAAATTTTAATTTCCCATCCCAGGAAAAAAAATTTTATTTTTTTAGGCTCCCCAAAGCACGAATTAGGTTTAATTTACAAACATTAAAAAAAAAATTGATTTTTGGTAAACATTTTGCGTCGAGAAATAGGTGTAAGCTCCCCAGCTCTGGAACCGTACTTCGGGTCTTTCTGATATTTAAATAGCAACCTATTTAAGTTCATTTCCAATCCAACGGTCCAAGAACGAAGTCTCTAGCTCTTCTGGGGGCTTGGGAAAACCGATTTCACGTACAGAAAAACGGACAGACGGACATCGCTCAATCATCTTCGCTATTCATAAGGATCCAGAATATATATACTTTATGGGGTCACATGTGCATATCGAAGAAATTACGCACGGAATGACAAACCTATATATACCCTTTCACTTTTTTGTGAAGGGTATAAAAACGTGCCAAATTACCAAAAACAAAATTGAATTATTCGCTATACTTTTCCCGATCAGTGATACCAACCTTCCAACAAAATAAAGTTTTGTGTATAAATAACCGATTAGTTTTGCCAATGATTACCAAAAGTCATTATATGTGAAAGATAACACTTGTTAAACAGCTGGGATACCGGTGGCCCATATGCGTAAAAAAAAAAAATTATGTAACAAAAAAAAATCAATTTCCCATTTCTGGAACTGGAATTGTTATAATTTTTTTTTTTTTGGATTTGAATACAATTTTAGTTTCTTCCAAAGTAGAAAATATATTTAATTAAAAAAAAAAAAGAAAACAAAAACTTTTAGTTTTTGCTAGTTGATTTTGTGTCTACAATAGGTGTAAGCTCCCCAGCTTTGGAACCTCATTTTGGATTTTTCTGGACTATATACCAATACCACTCCTTTTAGATTTATTTCCAATCCATCAGTTCAAGAATAAAGTCTCTAGCTCCTCTGGGGGCTTGGGATAATTGAATTTACCTACAGACAGACGGATATCGCCTATTCGTTGTTATAAGGATCCAGAATATATTCATATATTTTATGGGGTCCCAAATTAATATTGTGAAAATTCTGGACTTGTGTAATTTTCAGCATTTTCCATTTAATTGATAAAAAAAGAAACGATTTCAAACGGCTGTAAAATATACCGGTTTGTTATTGGTTTTCCATTAAACGATTTTTTTTTAACTCTCAGGCTTTCAATTTTAGTGAGAGAATTAAGAAATATGTTTCATTAGTATTTGGTGAACATGAGTAAAGAAATAAATTGCATAAACAAATTTTATTTATTTATCAACTTTTGCTTCTCCGACATTAACTTACAAAAACAAGAAGTTCTACCTCCCTCCCACCCCTTTTTTTTGTCCTGTTAACCAAGCGGCTAAGAGTCTACTGTCGTTTTTTCTTTGCACTATAACTTGTGGTACTTGAGGTGGTTTTTATACCCTCCAAAAAAGAATTTGGAGGGTATATTCACTTTGTCATTCCGTTTGTAACGCATCGAAATATCCATCTCAGACTCCATAAAGTATATATATTCTTGATCAGTGATGAAATCTAAGACGAACTGAGCATGTCCGTCCGTCCGTCCGTCCGCCCGTCCGTCCGTCTGTGGAAATCACGATTCAGTCCGAACGAAAAGAGCTAGACTCTTGAAATTTGGCATAAATATATTTTAAAACTTAGAGCAGGTTAAGTTCGAAGATGGGCTAAATCGGGCAAGAGGGAAAAAAGTTCCCCTAAGAAGAACTAAACCAACCCAGAAAAAACAACATAATTTTTAAAGTTTTTTGGTTATTTTGTTAAGCAAATGATATATTTTTATATTTTTATGTCAAATACGGTCCAACGCCTTAAACTTGGAGCCATAAAATAAAAATATGTTTTGATCCCGCCCACTTTAGTGGGCGTTATTATGGGCAAAAATAGCATAAAAATTTAACAAATTGTTTTACTTAAGCCTACATTCCTTAAAAATAACACTTTTAAGCTTTAGTGACGAAGCTGAGACGAAACCTGGTACTACTCTGCCCTACCCCCTCCTTCCCCTTCGCCCCCTTAATGACCCTACCAAAAAAAAAATTTTTTTTTTATTTTGTATATAATCATCCCAAGCATTTATCTTTAGAGTTTTATGACAGCCGATTTCTGCCCTACCTCCCCCCCCCCCCACTTCTTCCTTTGCCCCCTAAATGACCCTACCAAAAAAAAAATTTTTTTCTTTAAATTTTGTATATAATCATCCCAAGCATTTATCTTTATAGTTTTATGACTGCCGATTTCTGCCCTACCCCCCCCCCCCCTTTTCCTTTGCCCCCAAAATGACCCTACAAAAAAAAATATATATTTTTAAATTTTGTATATAATCATCCCAAGCATTTATCTTTAGAGTTTTATGACTGCCGATTTCTGCCTTACCTCCCCCCCCCCACTTCTTCCTTTGCCCCCTAAATGACCCTACCAAAAAAAATTTTTTTCTTTAAATTTTATATATATGTAATCATCCCAAGCATTTATCTTTAGAGTTTTATGACTGCCGATTTCTGCCCTACCCCCCCCCCCCCTCTTCCTTTGCCACCTAAATGACCCTACCAAAAAAAATTGTTTTTTAAATTTTGTATATAATCATCCCAAGCATTTATCTGTAGAGTTTTATGACTGCCGGTCTCTGCCCTAGCCGCCCCCCCCCCGCTTCTTCCTTTGCTCCCTAAATGACCCTACCAAAAAAAAAAATTTTTTTTTTAATTTTGTATATAATCATCCCAAGCATTTATCTTTAGAGTTTTATGACTGCCTGTTGCTGCCCTACCCGCTCCTCCCCCTTTGCCCGCTAAATGACCCTATCAAAAACAAAGAAATTTTAATTTTGTATATAATTATCCCAAGCATTTATTTTTAGAGTTTTATGACAAAGGTGAAATGTTTCCCCCACAGCCCTTGCCAGAGCGACCCCGCCAAAATACAGTTTTTATAGCCTCCAAAGAGAATTGTGATGAAGTCTAAGACGGTATTGCAATGCCCATACGTTCGTCTGTGGAAAACATGATATTGTATATTTTTGAACCCCGCCCCCTTTAGTGGGCGTTGACGTACGATATTATATAAAGGAACTCTGTCCCACCAAGTTAAACATTTCAAATTCACTTACTAAATATTTGGAGGGTATTTAAGATTCGACCCGGTCGAATATAACGTTTTTACTTGTTCTTATACTTGCTTTGGCTTAGCTAGATTGCACAGAATTGCATAGTGAAACAAAAAGGTAGTGACTGTAGTTCGAAGACAACAACAACAATAATAACATATATGTGGCCATCAGCACACAGTGGGGCCAAGACAAAAAAATTATGGCACGAGTCAGTATGTCGTGAACTAGTGATGAGTTTTCAATTTAATTTCTACAAAAATATTAGATTAGCCAGCAATCTGAGGGTGTTAAAAGTGTTTTAGATTTCTTTAATGGTGCTCAACATTATTAATTATATAAAATATAGTTCTTGCAAAAAGCGAAACTAAACAACTGTCGTTTCCATCGCCTTTTTGGTGATTGGGCTCATTTTAAAGTGGCCGGCCGAAGATGAGCAGTTTCAGCAAAAAATTGTGTTAAAGTGTTTTAGCTCATTTCTCATTAAATGGCTGAGCGACATTTTCGTTTCATCCGTAAAAATTTTAAATTGAATATTGAAAAAGCTTCGGGGACTACAACAAAAAAAAAAAACGCGGCCAGAAGTGTATCAGAGAGGACCTTATTTAAAGAGGACAATATATTATTTGATGAATAAGGATGTTATTTTTTACACATGCATGTAAATTTTATTTCTCGAACTTATTAATGGGATAAGAATTCCTTTATTGGACTCATGTTCAAATCTGCAAAATATATTTTATACATTTTTATTAATTTCAACTTGTTTTTATTAAATATTTTTTTTTAGAAAAAATACTCTATTTTTAAAACAACACTTATAAAAATAGAGTGCTTTTTTAACACTGTCTAGAAAATGCTATTTCTAAAAATTAAGGATCCTTTTGAAATTTACCATTCATTGCTATTGTTTTATTAAGCTTCACTGTGCGGTGACAGTAGCAGCAGAAATAAAATATTATTTCGTTGCTTTTGCCCAAAAAGGGAATAACTTTAAAAAGTTTTAGTGTTTTTAATTTTGTTTTTTTTTTTTTGTTTTGGTTTTTGCTTATGCCAACTTAATAGTGGCTAGTGTCCGCTTTTTATGCTTACTAAAATATTAAACACATATCCTTGACAACTTTTCCATACCCACAGCTAAAGTTTTATTGGGAGCGTAGCAGCAAAAGTGTTGTAGAAAATTAGAAAGCCAACCAACGTACGAGTG
Source organism: Linnaemya tessellans (assembly GCA_951800035.1). Classification (NCBI taxonomy): domain Eukaryota; kingdom Metazoa; phylum Arthropoda; class Insecta; order Diptera; family Tachinidae; genus Linnaemya; species Linnaemya tessellans. The sequence continues at coordinate 23,130,521 of OX637532.1, read as the reverse complement.
CATAGAAACTATAAGTTTGTGAAACAAAAAAAAAAAAAAAAAAAAAAACTACTGACAATATCGCGTGAATAAATGGTCTTCATCACAAAGAAAAAGTTGTTGTTGACGACATTCGGTATGATGCCAAATACCGTGAATAGTAACCCAAAGCAACTCCAGTCAACCTTAAAAGCTGGAGAAGTTTTCACTTTTTCAAAACTGTTACAAGTTTTTTCACAGTTTTTGTTTGTTTTTTTTTTTATAAATGAAACCAAGGCTAAGGAAGATGTTTTCTAAGACTGCATGCTAAAATATGTGTAATAAAGCTGTATGACGAAAACTTTTTCGAAAACAATTTTAATACACTCGCACTAAATTAAAACAAAAGTCTCAAAATTTATCCGAGTTTTAAACGAAAAGTGACCAGAGATCAATGTTACTAACAATTTATAATTATGAGATTATACATTTTTTTTTATTCTAAATTTGCATTTAATTAAATGTTGTAATTAATAATAATCTATTGTGCTGTTGTCTGAACTAGTAATTAACGACTAGTTAACGGATTAACTACACGGCCAAAGTACGTGGACTCAATTCTGTAACTAGCCAATCAGGAATATGCGATCGAAGTTTTTGATCTGGAGTAATAAGTGTTTCCTTCAATCGTTTACGGCAAGTAAACTTTTCTACGGAAAAGTACTTTTTTTGGGAACGAATAACATATTAAGATGTTGATTTAACCCTGCTACTATGTTAGAAAAAAAATACATATGTTATGTTCGGGTCATATTTTGACCCCAAATTTTTTTATTGAGAAAATTGAAATTTGTGCATTTTAAAAATATTTTTAAGGCTTGTGATCAATGCAATATGTCGTCGTTAGATTGATTGTGTGTCGGTGTGACGGACAAACAGGTTTTTTGCAAGTTATGCACTCAGTAAAGGTCTTTTTTTCCTTTTTCGTTGGGCAAAATTTGCACCTTTTCCGTTCACTAGCGCATTGTCGTTTTGGAGAAGGCGAATTCGTGGATGGTGATGCACTGTCTTCTTCTCGAATTCTTCGTACCATTGTTGCAGAGGCTTCTGCGCGAGGAAGCCGACTACGCCTCTTGATATGATCTTGAGCTAAAACTTCACCGAGTTGCTCTAAAAATAGGCGTCTTTTGTGCAGTTTATTTTTTTGCCATTCAGGATATATTTCGGTCCATATTATAAAAGCGTTGAGAGCAGAAATATCTAATAAATTAGAGAACAGGGCAACTGGCCACCGATTGGTTTTTCTTTTTCACGCATATGTACGAACCATTTGGTCTAATGTGTCGACTCCGCCTTTTGTCGAGTTGTAGTATTCAATTATTTCCGGAATTTTTTTTGCATGATTTTCCAAAATGTTGTTGTTATGATGAAGAGTGCTAAGCAAATAAACCATTCTGTATTTTTTAGGCACATACAAAACTAAAGTTTCTTTTTCATGAAAAAAGAATTTACTTGAGTGTATTGGAAGCTTACGCAATTCTTGTGTTGTTGCATGAACCGGCAGAAAACGTTTGTTTTTCCTCACTGTGCCAACAATAGTAATTTTTTGCTTTAGCAGTTCTAATGCAAGATTATGGCTCGTGAAAAAATTATCGGTAGTCACATTATGACGACACTAAGTCTAGGTATGACGACACTAAGTCTAGAACAACCCGTTCGCCTTGGTTCCTTTCAGCATTGTCTCCCACTTTACCCAAGTATATTTGGAACTGTAAGCAAAACGCGGTGTCAGAATCCGCTGCTATCCAAGCTTTCATGCCATATTTCCCAGGTTTACTTGGAATGTATACTTTGAAAGGACAGGTGTTCCAGACGATGACTCTGCACTAAGGGTTTTTGTTGACTTTCTTTCTACAACCATGCGTTATTTTTTTTGGGCGTTTTGTCGGTCATTCTTATTTTGTTTATTTAGTTGTCATGTAAAACACCAAAGAGGTGAAAGATAAATGCAAAAAACATATAATATAGACATATTATATTATATATTTATTATTCGTTTTACAAAAATGATACGAGGGTCATAAAATGACCCGAACATGATATGTGTAAACACTTGCAATAAAAAGTTGTCTAAGTCTAAAATGGTTATAAAACTAATTGAATTCAATATATTTCAACAATTGATGCACTGAGTAGTAAGAACTTTCAAATATATTCCACCAGTTAGAAATACGGTAATGCTAAATACGATTTGGGTCATCAAAAGACCCTAACGTAGTAGCAGGGTTAAAAAAAATATTTGTTTTTAATATGTTTTGTTGTAGACCTTTTTTATACCCTCCAAAAAAGAATTTGGAGGGTATATTCACTTTGTCATTCCGTTTGTAACGCATCGAAATATCCATCTCAGACCCCATAAAGTATATATATTCTTGATCAGTGATGAAATCTAAGACGAACTGAGCATGTCCGTCCGTCCGTCCGTCCGTCTGTGGAAATCACGATTCAGTCCAAACGAAAGGAGCTAGACTCTTGAAATTTGGCATAAATATATTTTGAAGCTTAAAGCAGGTTAAGTTCGAAGATGGGCTAAATCGGGCAAGAGGGAAAAAAGTTCCCCTAAGAAGAACTAAACCAACCCAGAAAAAACAACATAATTTTTAAAGTTTTTTGGTTATTTTGTTAAGCAAATGATATATTTTTATGTCAAATACGGTCCAACGCCTTAAACTTGGAGCCATTAAATAAAATAAAAATATTTTTTGACCCCGCCCACTTTAGTGGGCGTTATTATAAGCCAAAATAGCATAAAAATTTAACAAATTGTTTTACTTAAGCCTACATTCCTTAAAAATAAAATGTTTAACCTTTAATAACGAAGCTCAGACGAAACCTGGTACTACTCTGCCCTATCCCCTCCTTCTCCTTTGCCCCATAAATGACCCTACCAAAAAAAAAAAATTTTTTTTTTAAATTTTGTGTATAATCATCCCAAGCATTTATCTTTAGAGTTTTATGACTGCCTGTTGCTGCCCTACCCCCTCCTCCCCCTTTGCCCGCTAAATGACCCTATCAAAAAAAAGAAATTTTAATTTTGTATATAATTATCCCATTTATTTTTAGAGTTTTATGACAAAGGTGAAATATTTCCCCCACAGCCCAGAGGGACCCCTCCAAAATACAGTTTTTATACCCTCCAAAGAGAATTGGACCCCATAAAGTATTCTTGATCAGTGATGGAGTCTAAGACGGTCTAGCAATGCCCATACGTTCGTCTGTGGAAAACATGATATTGTATATTTTTTAACCCCGCCCCCTTTAGTGAGCGTTGACGTACGATATTATATAAAGGAACTCTGTCCCACCAAGTTAAACATTTCAAATTCACTTACTAAATATTTGGAGGGTATTTAAGATTCGACCCGGTCGAATATAACGTTTTTACTTGTTTTATAATATGTTTGTTGGTCAGCTATTTTTCGGCTTGAGGTATTTTTTTTTTCATATGTGCTTCTAAACCAAGTAAGAATGTTATATTCGACCAGGTCGAACCTTAAATACCCTAAAAAATGCATTAAAAAATGCATTGTAAATAAAAACCTTATTTTTATTGTTATAAAAATTCACATTTTTATGGTATTTGGGTTAAGTAAAGAAGAAACAAATTTATTTTGCTACGGTATTTTCCAATGTGTTGGTAGCCGCATGGCTGAGACACCTTTCCATCAGCATAAAAATTTACGTATTAATATTTTATATCAAAGTGAAAAAAAAATGTTTAACCTGCTGAGTCACAGTCCCTTTAAGACATTCTGTGCCCAATTTTAAAACTCTATACAGCTTAACTTCGAGAAAGGCCGTAGGGGAAACATCTCACCTAAATCGTAAAAGCTTAAAAACTAAATTTTTGGGCTAGATAAGGAAAAAAAATTTTTTGTTGATAAGGTCATTTAGGGGACAAAGGGGGATAAAGCAGGGGAAGATCAGAGAACATATTTTGGTCGTAGGTTAGGTTGGGTTAGGTTAGAAGGGCTGCCCGCAGTAAGAGAGAAAAACACTCGAAGGCCAATAAAAGGCCCATTGTGATGCCCAGAGAACTACACCCTACACAATCATTTCTAAACAAAGTACTGGTTCCTGAGAACCACCTAGAACTTCTCACAAAGCCCGCCAGGGCATCCAGCGGTGCATCCCTGAGGCAGTCCAGATCTTGCAGGAAACGAGAGCTTAGATGACTAAGCATACGCTCCTGGGGGGGGGGGGGGCTTACAGTCACAAAGGAAATGCTGTACTGGCTCCTCCTCTTCTCCATCGAAACAGCTACTGCAGCGACCAACGCACCGACATGTACCCAGTTGCACAGTGCCCCCGCAAGACCCCCACCAGAGGTTTCTCCCAAAAGTCAGAAGCTGTCTAGTCCTAACTTTGCTAAGCGAGGGCCATAGAGTTTTGGAGACCCTACAAGTGGTAATGCTAGACCACCTGCTTGTCACCTTCCTCTCTGCCCACCCCTGAATTGTGTTTAGCAGCTCAACTGAGGGAATGGGTATCTCCTTACGTGACACTGCTACATCCAAGGCCGAACCCGTTCTTGCGCATTCGTCCGCCATCTCATTTCCCTGAATGCCTTCATGCCCTGCAACCCAAACAATCTTGATGTCATGTCTTTTAAGTCGAGCCAGAGCTTGAATGCATGTCAGTACACATCTCGACCTTATTATCCCCGAGTCCAGGGTCCTAATTGCTGTCAGACTATCTACACAAATATCAATAGTTCTTGCCTCTAAACTGAGTCCATTAATCCTTAATGCTGTCTCGGTAATGGCATCAATTTCTGCCTGGAAAACTGTCGGTGTAGCGGGTATTTTGGTGGTAAAAGCTTATAAATTAAATTGAATTACAATTCATAGGCTAATTGTTAGAAATTTGTTTTTAAATCTCAGAAAGACATGATAAATATTCCAAGGCACAAAGGAAAGTCAACATCAGTTTTATTCAACTTACACAGCAGAACAACTGTTTTCGAAAGCCGCAACACTTTCATCATCAGTGCTCATGTGTATTGTGTTTGCTACCACTTATTAGGTGGCTTAGTTGAATGTTCCAAAAATTAATATTTTTATTTTATGGTTCCAAGTTTAACGCGTTGGACGTTCTTTGACATAAAAATATATAATTTGCTTAAAAAAAAGTACAAAAAAAAACTTTAAAAATTATGTTGTTTTTTAGAGGTTGCTTTAGTTCTTCTTAGGGGAACTTTTTTTCCCCTAAGCCGATTCAGCCCATTCCCAAACCTAACCTGCTCTATCCTTCAAAATATATTTATACCAAATTTCAAGAGTCTAGCTCTTTTCGTTTGGACTGAATCTAGATTTCCACAGACGGACGGACGTGCTCAGATCGTATTAAATAGATTTCATCACTGATCAAGAATATATATACTTTTTCTAATTCTTTTTTGGAGGGTATAAAAAAGAAAAATTGCTATTGAAAATCTTCACAATCCAAAATAGTTTTTGATATTTTTTTCATTAAACCTATTTAACACGTCAGGAAGAAATTAATTGATACTAAAAATCAAACAAATGCAGAAATACTATTACAGAATAGAACAATGGAAGCTTTTGTTGGTACATGAAAAAACCCAACCAAAACAGTTTGTTTTCTTCGCCTTTTTTAACTGACATGAACGTACTGACGGAGAAGGTGGGCACAATGAGTACTTTGTTGACGGATATTAAATCAGTTATTTGTTCTCCATTTCATTTATTTGATTTTTATTTTATTCACTTTATACAATTTTTTATATATTGTTTAAGTTTTCCACACAAAACAAAAAAATTAACTGAAAGAATCTGAAAATTTTACTGATGTCTGTCAGAGTATTCAACGTACCTTAAAAGTTTAAAATTGGTCAACTTTCGTACTTTGCGTTGACGCAGAAGTACTGAATGTGACAAATCACATAAGAAAGCAGTTGTCAGTTGAGAAAGACGACGTATAATGTATGACGGATTCTATGTGTCTCGACCTTTAGAAGTCAGAAAATCCAACTGCACCAGAACTGGAAAATAATTTTTTTTTCATAATTGAAAAAATATAGCAATCAAACATATTTTATGGGTATTTTTGATAAAAATAAATTGAAAATCAAATATATCAAAAAGATAGTGCCCGAGTAGGAATGAATGTATACACTACAGGCGTGCGTTGGTGAAGAATATATTTTAAATTTGGCACAGACGAACTTTTACCTCTTACACGCTTCACAAAAAAGTGAAAGTGTTTGTCACTCTGTGCATAATTTCGCCAATATTAATATGGGAGGCCATAAAGTATATTTGTTCTGGATCCTTATAAATAGTGATGGCGAATGAGCGATGTCCGTCTGTCCATCTGTCTGTATGTAAAATCGGTTTTACCAAGCACCCACAAAAGCTAGAGACTTCATTCTAGGAGTGATGGATTGGAAATGAACTTAAATAGAAAGGTATTGAAATTCAGAAACATTTTGAACTACTGTTGCAGAGTTGGAAAGTTTAAACCAATTTTTGTCCAAACTTATTATTTTTGTTTTTCTTGCTAATTAAACCTTTTTTATACTGTGGGAAGAACTCAATCGGTATTAAAAACTAAAAATAGTTGGAAACCGATTTTTTTTAACATGGTTTAGCTTTTTTGTGAATTAAACCTATTTTATACCTTGGGAAGAATTAAATTGGCATTGCAAACCTTTAAAATAAGCCACAAAAAGCATAACCCACGTTATTGGTCAAATTCAGCTCGATTTATGCGCAGGAGTCATGGAAAATTAGAATCAAATATGCGTGCTGTCCAAAGAATACGTGCCGGACCCTTTAAAACTATGTTGGATGCAAAAATCAAATTTCCATAAAATTGTTTTCTTTAATGTAATAAATTTCTTGATACGTAGCACTGTTGGGCAGTAAAAAATGCCTTAAGGATCTTAAATTTCCTTATGGGTACTTTGACATCAAAAAAAACCCCAAAGGAAACCAGAAATATATTCTTTTCAGAATTAAATCCGACTAAACTGAAAATTATTATTTTAACACAATTAAGTGCTGCTTTGAAATGAAACAGAAAAATAAATAATAATAATAAATAAATAGCCAAAACAGAAGAAAAAAAAGGAAAACGAAGATAACCAGCAGCACAAGAATATCCAACAACAATAACAAAAACAAATATGTACCTGTTTAAACTGAAAATAACATTTATATTCAATGTTACACAATGGCAGCGGGAATGGCAACAATAGAATTAACGAAAAGCAAATAAATGAACAAAAACCCAAAAACTACATCTCGCTGGTGCACATGGTAGCTTAAGTGCTAAGAGTTGTGCAATTTATTGTAAGATTTTAGTTGAAGTGAACGCACGTTGCATACAAAAACACAATCTCGGCTACATAAAAGCACAGCCATGAACTGACTTGCATACAGACATTTAAAAAAAATAACTATATAAAAAGATATTTATAAAAAAACTTAAGCACAAGTATTGCTACCCGGCTGGTTTGAAATCGCCTGCAAAATCCGCTACTTTAGCCGAGATATTTTTTTTTTCATAGGCCCTTTCACATAGTCGACTTGTTACATCATGCTGGTGCATGACCATGAAACGGTGTTGCCGTTTTATTAATATACAAAAACTCAATTACAAATCCAATATTTTGTAGGGCAACTGCGGCTGATATGTAGCAATGATAGTCTTATGGTGCTGAGTTCGATTCCCGCCGAAGATTCTGAGTATTTTTCCCAGGCAAGCAAATCGCTTTGCGGCATGTTTTTGTTATAGAATTACATAAAAAATAAAACAAAAATATATTTTAACAGCGCGCCAGAATACTTTAAATATACAACACGCTTTACTGAAAAAAATCGGATTAGTGAAAACAATACAAATCCTTGCACTGATATTAAACGCAGCTAGTCTCTTTCACTTCGCCTTAGCGAAACATTGCTTTACTGAAAATATCGTATTACTGAAAACCAAAAGCAAGCCCACAACTACGTTTTATTTATTAGAAACAAATTTATTTATTAGAAACCTATTGCATAGCTTAAGGCTGAAAAATGTGTGCATGTTTTGTCCGTTAAAAATTAAATGGCAAAATATATTTGTCCTTTTCGCTCTTACGTACTTTATTGTATTTTTCTATTATATTGTCAATGCAAGTGGCTAGACATTTTCGAGAAATTCGTTTTACTGATTTTAAGCAGTGCGCTTAACTGTAACAAATTTCAGTCATCCGAACTACGTTTTAGAGAAAAAATGGAATAATTGAAAAAAATTGGATTTTGGTTATTTCCAATAAAGCGGAGTCGACTGTATTTTAAATATATGTGAAGCATGTTTTTTAGAGTGTCACAACACCAGGGGCCAAATTACGGCATTCGATATCGATCGAAATTTGTATATAAATTGTATTGATATTTCGTTTCGAATCGAATGCCGTAATTTGGCCCCAGAGCAACGCGTGCAAATTGTTGAAATTTTCAATAAAAATAATTATTTTATTCGTCAAACTCATCGTGCACTTCTTCCATTTTATGGCGCACATAAACGTCCTTCAGAGCGGACAAAAAATTCTTTTCGTACCACATTTTACTGTTAGTGACAAAGTGTATCCCGTGAGACTCCCAACACGGAACTGTTCGCGCACTGAAGAAGCTGCTGCCGCTGTACAGGAAAGTATTGAAGATGATGCTAATCAATCAATTCGTCGCCGTTCACAGCAGTGTGGTTGTGTCCTTCCACTTTATGGAAGATTTTTTTAGTTGTTAAAAATTGGTATTCCATATTGCGCTTTTTACGCGCCAGGCGTGGCGGCCACATGGCAGAAATCATATTTAAACAATAATTTCATAAAATTTTCTTTCCACGAAAAACCGTTTCATTGACAATAAAAATATATTTCTCTCTTTTATTATGATTTAAATTTGTGTCGCTCTATAAAAGACTCTATGTATACATGTACGAGGCCTGTTCAATAAACGAAGTTAATTTTTATATTAAATTGAATTAAGATTTATAGGCTAATTGTTCAAAATTTGTTTTTAAATCTCAGAAAGACCTGATAAATATTCTAAAAGCACAAAGGAAAGTCAACATCAGGTTTTAGTTATTCAACTTACACAACAGAGCAGAACAGCTGTTTTCGAAAGTCGCAATGCTTTCATCATCAGTACTCATATATATTGTGTTTGACACCAGCTATTAGGTGGCTTAGTTGAATATGATAACAGTTCTTATTTAAAGAAATTTTATTGGGAATTTGACTTTTTGTTAAATATTTATTTATTCATCAATTTCTTTTTATCTCATCTCAAAAGTAGTCCCCTCTAATGTAAAACAGTTGTGTGAGAATTTTTCCAATCTTCGTAACAGTTCTCTTATACATTTTGCGGCATAAACTTGAAATCTCTCTCTCTCTCTTCGCTACTATTCCCACTCTACTCAATTGCCGCAAAGCACCGTTCTCTCATGAGTCCTTTCAATCTTGGGTGGCGGTAGCTAAATATCCTGCATATGATGGCTGAGACATGATTGCGGTGTATTTTGCGGCCAAAAGCGATGGGTTTTTCGGTAAAAATTTAGACAATTTGGATCAAAATTCTCTATGGACTGCCGCAGTAAATTCTCGAATACTGTTGACGATTGCCCCTAATCATTTTCTTTAGCTGTTAAATGTTTGCAGCAGTTTTTGATTTGGTGGAGCGTCCAGTTCGATCGTCGCCATTCACATTTTCTTGTCCTTTCAGGACAAGTGAAAAATATGTTTTAATTTTTTTCATTGCCCTGTTCGGTGTTGCTAAGAGAGCTTCTTTTGCAATACCTGTAAGCCAAGGCAACATAATATATTTGGGTCCTTATTTTAATAAAATTTACAGGAAAACAAAAACAAATTTCTAAATTTGTATATTTCTGCAAGAATGATAAAATAAAGATTACGTCTTGCGCATGATTTACCGTTTGATGACGTATTTGTTCCATCGAAGAGATTGCCAAATGTTTCTTATATGCAAAACTAATACTTTCTCGTACAAAATTAATATTTTATGATATATTTGGCAACTGTTCACACAATTTACTCAGAGAGATTTCCAATTTACTCAGAGAGATTTCCAACAAGCAAATGAAATCTGATTTATGAATGGGCAAGTTTTGTGTTATATTTTATAATAAATTGTGTTATAACTTAAAATATATATATGAAAATAATTATTAAATAATTTAAAGTGTAAAAAACTTATTAAAACTTGATTTTTAAAGCTCATAAACTCTAAACAAAAAACCTAAGTTATAGAGAAAAGAGAACAAAGAGAGCAATCATGAAATGTGCAGTGGGCAATTGCAAACAAAGTAACAGCAAAAAAACAAGTGAGAAATAATTGTGTTAAAATGTAATTTTGTTTGTTTTCAAAACGCTGTGTCATTTTATAGTTTTCCAAGAGATGAAGCTCAAAGGAAGTTATGGCTGATATTTTACAAGGAAAAAAATTTGTTTTGAATGGGGAAAAAAGTAAAAAAATAATTAGCACTTGGGTTCAATATTTATATAAAATAACTAAAAATGAACACTTTCAAATAAAAAAAGTGGAGAGTAAAATAATTATATAAAATTGTTTATTATCAAACAAATTTAATTTGAAAAATTGCAATTTGCCTCACTGTCTTGTTTTTACAATAACATAATAGTTCTCCAACTGAATTTTATTAGCCAATCAGAACACATGTTGAGTGACGTCAGAATTCCATCATGCGCAGAAAATTATTTTTATTTCAGCTTGTTGGCGTAATCTTTATTTTATCATTCTTGTATTTCTGTATTTATTTCTTACACACATTTTGTTTACCGAACAAATGTCAAGAAATTAATGGGTGGCTTTTGCCTTTCAAAATGTTTAAAATTTATACGAAAATAAAAATAAAGCAAAAGACAGTAAATATTAAAAATTCTATTTTCGTGCACTTATAAATTTCACTAGCGCCAAGTGTTGTACGAAATTAAGGCCTTACTTATTTCTACTTTTGTTAAGCAAAATAAGGCTCTCCAGTAAATCAATGAAATATAACAGAACTACCGGGTTGTGTTGCACATACATGACAATCCTGCAACAATAACAACAACTTGTACTACTACCACCATTAAAAGCAATAATAATATTGTAGATATTCACCCAAAATTATCACACTACTTAGAAAAATGCATGTATGTATGTATGTATGTGTGGATTTGTATATACAGCAAGACCTTTATCTCCTTAACATCAGCCATGGAAACAATGAAGCAGAAAACTAGAATTTGTACCAAAATGTGGTACTATTTCGTAAATTTCTGTACCATTATAAAATTTCTTAGCCATCTTCAAATAGCATAAAAATATGACTAGTATAAAAGTTAATAAACAGTTCCCAGTACGTTCCAGTTTTTATTTATAAAAATTTGATTAGAAAATTGCATGTGAGAGGTGTATGTTAAAACACACTTTAAATCCTCATTATTTATTAGGAATGTTAAAGTTAAGTTTTAAAAATTGATCATATGAATTCAACTCAGTTCTAAGTAAAAGCAGCTTATGATTATTATTAATTATAACAAGTAAAAGTGCTATATTCGGCTGTGCCGAATGTTAAATACCCTTCACAGATGTAATTCTTCTTTCTTTCTTTCTTGCCAAAACAGAAAGTAGGCTTAATTAAAAAATCAAAATGATGTTATCGGTTACTTTTATATTTAAGAAAACGTTTAAATTTTTCGGCTAGGAAGCTAAATGTTTGGCCATTCTTATATCTAATACCTATGAACGTCTTTCAAAAATATTATATATATATTTAATTTACAAACAAAACAAAAATCCGTTTTATATACCCCAAAAAGTTCTAATTGTCCAACCGTAGAATCGTCTTTTAGATTTTGTTGGTTTTTAATACCAGTTTACTTCTCTGTTTTTACTTGTCCATCCCTGGATTCGATATTTTATTTTTTATTTTTGAATTTTTGATACCAATTATGGTCTTCCTAAATTATAAGACAGTTTTAGTTAGCAAAAAACAAAAAAAAACCAACATCAGTTGCCTTTCTGATTACTTTCATGTATAAAAAAAAAATCAATTTCCCACCCCTGGTAGCAAAATTTGAATTTAAAATTTTTGTTTTTTTTTTGGCTAATGCCAATCTTCATGACGTATAAATTGGTTTTGTTAAAGAAAAACTTGAAATATTTAACAATTTTAGCTACTACATGTACTACAAAATACGGAAAAGGCCGAAAAAAAAATTTTTAATTTCCCATCCCTGGAAAAAAATTTCTATTTTTTTAGTTTTTAATAGACCATTGAGGCTCCCCAAAGCACGAAGTAGGTTTAATTTACAATCATTAAAAAAAATTGATTTTTGCGTCGAGAAATAGGTGTAAGCTTCCCAGCTCTGGAACCATACTTTGGTTCCAATGGTTGAATTTCCAATCCAACGGTCCAAGAACGAAGTCTCTAGCTCTTCTGGGGGCTTGGGAAAACCGATTTCACCTACAGACGGACGGACAGATGGACGGACAGACGGACTTCGCTCAATCGTCATCGCTATTCATAAGGATCCAGAATATATATACTTTATGGGGTCCCATGTGCATATCGAAGAAATTACAAGCGGAATGACAAACCTTTCACTTTTTTGTGAAGGGTATAAAAAGACATGCTTCGCTCAAGAGTAGCAGGAGTGCTTTGAGTCGAATGACAGTAAGAAAAAAATTTTTTTTAAATCAAGAAGAGCAATATTAAAATAAAACTAATTTTATTTATAATTAATAGGATAATTGTTGGAAATTTTCTTTTTTAATTTAAAAAGACATGATAAACATTCCGAGGCACAAAAGAAAGTCAAACATCAGTTTAAATTAAACAACTTACACAACAGAGCACAACAACTGTTTTCGAAGGCCGCTACCCTTTCATCATCAGTACTTAAGTGTATTCTTGTTTGTCGCTACTTATTAGGCGGCTTAAATGAATATACAATTTTTATTAAGAAATTGCATACGAGAACGGTATCAAACCGATGGTAACCCACTTTTAATTTCCGTGTTGCCATTTGCTTATTTTCCTCAGGCTCTTTAAGTTTGTTTTATGTTTATTGCAAAAATTCACATTCTTGTTTTCAAAATCCAAACTATTTTTAAAAATTAATATTACTGTTTAAAAAGAAAAAAAATCGTTTTTGAGAAGCAAACATTTTAGTTCTAAAAATGCATAAATATAAAATCAGCAAGGGCGTATTAATACTGATGCTACCTAAGTAAGAAACAATTTTTTTTTTCAAAAACCATTTATTTCTCAACATAATCACTTACACTTAGTAAGACGATATTCCAACTTTTTTATAGCATCTGAATAATACGATTTTGGGAACCCCCTCAAAATACACGTTAGTTTCGGTAATCACTTTTTCGTTTGAACTGAATGTTTTTCCTGCAAGCCATTCTTTCAAGTTTGGAAAAAGGAAAAAGTCACTAGGAGCTAAATGTGGACTATAAGGTGGATGATCAACCAATTCAAAGTGTATTTCACGTAATTTTAGCATCGTACTCGTATCTAATGCTGTGTGAACCGGTCGGTGCGTTGTCTTGAAGAAAAAGCACTTTTTTCTTCTTTAAATGCGGTCGTTTTTTCTAGAGTGCATCAATTAATTGATCCAATACTGCACGATAATACTTTCCTGTGATTGTGGATCCTTTTTCAAGATAATCGATGAGCAATATTCGGTGTGCCATAACCTTGCCAGCCGATTTCACTGTCTTCGCCTTCTTCGGACCACTTCCATCAGCTTCCACCCATTGTTTCGATTGATTTTTGGTTTCAGGTGTGTAGTGTTGAACCCACGTTTCATCAACAGCTACTAATCGACGTCAAAAATCAACAGGATTACGCTTTATCATGTCCAAACACCGCCGTGAAGTGGTCTGTCGAATTCGTTTTTGTTCGACATTGAGCAAAAGCGGCCCCCATCTTGCCGATAGCTTTTTCTTATGCAAATGTTCATGAAAAATGTTGAACGCACGTTCATATGATACGAGTGTGTTTACCATTTCAACAATCTCACGTAACTTGACTCGGCGTTCATTCATAACGATATCGAGAATTTTCTTAATATTTTCTTCAGTAACCACCTCTTTTGGCCTTCCTGTTGATGGTATTGTTGCAGTGCTTGTGCGGCCGCGTTTAAATTCAGCAATCCAATATTTTACCTTGCAACCTGAAGGAGCAGACTCACCGTAATGTTCATCGAGCTTTTCTTTTGTCTCTTTCGCCGTTTTCCCTTTTTCAAATAATTGTGTTTAATCACTGCACGAAATTCACTTTTTTCCATTTTTCAAGAAACACAAAAGTTGCTTAATCGCTGAATTTGGGTGAAATTTTAACAGCTGACGTTTGACAGATCGCAATTTAAAACAAAAAAGTTTTTGTGGTTGTCCGCCCTCGTAATAACGCCCACTAAAGGAAACGGGGTCCAAAAATTTTTATTTTTTTTTTATTCTATGACTCCAAGTTTTTTTTTTTTTTTTTTGTTAGGAGTAGGACCAGCACTCAGGGGATGTCCCCTATATATGCAATGCATTGCGCTGGAACTGAAAACGAGGGGATAGTATTGAGGGGACAGATTAGGAAATATGAGAAGATAGACAGTTTTTTTCTATCTCTTTCAACGCCTTTTACTTCGCCGGCTAATTATTGCTACAGGGCCGACGAACGTGGGTGCTGTTACTCTGCTTTTAGTACATGATGGTGTCAGTCACTGGCAATTATGTTAAGTGACCAGTTCTATGCATTCATCATTGAAACAGGCTGGCAACAACTAACACAACCATGCACTAATGCTGTTTAGAAGAATTCAACACAATATTTCATGACTCAGCTGGGGCTCGAACTCAGGACTCTCCGCTTCATAGTCTCGTGTTCTACTACTTCAGCCAACAGCACCCACAAAGTTTAACGCGTTGGACCTTCTTTGACATGAAAAGTATATTATTTGCTTAACAAAATAAAAAAAAACAACATTAAAAATTATGTTGTTTTTAGAGGTTGCTTTAATTCTCCTTAGGGGAACTTTGTTCCCTCTAGCCCGATTCAGACCATTTATGAAAATGGCCGGTACTATTCTTTAGAATCTACCCATACGAAATTTCAAGAGTCTGGCTCTTTTCGTTTGGACTGAATCGTGATTTTCACAGACGGACGGACGTATGGACGAACGGACACGCCTAGATCGTGTTAGATTTCATCACGGACCAAGAATATATATACTTTATGAGGTCTCAGAGGGATATTTCGCTGCATTACAAACAAAATGACAAAGTGAATTTTTCCTCCGATTGTTTTTTTTTTTTTGGAGGGTGTAATGAAAAACAATAACTTTTTCCATTAAAACTAAGAAATATTATTAAAATTGCAATATGCAAATAATTTTTTAAAGAAATTTTATTAAATTCATGTGGTTTTATTAAGAGTATTTTTTCAAATCATCAAACTAGCAGAAAGGATTAGTACCGATTTCGAGTTCGCTACGCCATCTCATCAGCGTTCTTTTAATAAAAAATATTTTAAATAACCAAGAGAATTTGGATTGATTCCCCGACCCATTTTAGCTGCTTAGATAATAACTGAAATTAATGGCAAACACTTTTCACTTATTAAGCTTAAAACTACTTTTTATCTCGTCAACTCAACTCCACACACTAGTGAACGTTTGAAGTAAAGAACCCTATTATCGCCCAAATAAATATCTTGATATTCATGATTTCTTGCACATGAGTTTTATTCGAACTCGCTGCAATAATAAACAGGCAGCCACAGCACAATTTGCCATTCAACTCATTGTCCAAAAATAAGTACGGCACGCACTTTGAATTTATAAGCGGAACTAAAAATGGTACAAAAATTTTAAACTCAACATCAACGTTTCCATTTATTGTTTTCTCCCCTCTCCCTGCCCCCTCCCCAGCAACTGCTACACTGAATACTCGTATAAAGTAAATTCTATTGCAAGTTGCACTGATGCTCTAGTCATTACTGTTACTTGGCTTTTATTATTATTATAGCTGCTGGTGGTGTTGCTGTAGCAACAACACTGGCTCTCCTTTTCCTGTTGCCGTTTCAGCTATTGCTGTTTCCAACGAATAAACTTATGTTGACCACAAGCACGTTAATGTGCGTTTTGTAGCGTAAAGAAATGCAACTGAATTAAAATGTGGTTGTATAGTGTGGATTAGTTGATGAGGATTTTGGTTATGTGCCACATACCCAGAGACTTGTGTGCTTAGAAAATAGAAAAATATGTTATAAACAAATAAATAAAACTAAATAAATTAAAAAAATTAAAAATATTATATAATTTTTATACCCTCCAAAAAAGAATTTGGAGGGTATATTCACTTTGTCATTCCGTTTGTAACGCATCGAAATATCCATCTCAGACCCCATAAAGTATATATATTCTTGATCAGTGATGAAATCTAAGACGAACTGAGCATGTCCATCCGTCCGTCCGTCCGTCTGTGGAAATCACGATTCAGTCCAAACGAAAAGAGCTAGACTCTTGAAATTTGGCGTAAATATATTTTGAAGCTTAGAGCAGGTTAATTTCAAAGATGGACTGAATCGGGAAAGAGGGGAAAAAGTTCCCCTAAGAAGAACTAAACCAACCCAGAAAAAACAACATAATTTTTAAAGTTTTTTGGTTATTTTGTTAAGCAAATGATATATTTTTATCTCAAATATGGTCCAACGCCTCAAACTTGGAGCCATTAAATAAAATAAAAATATTTTTTGACCCCGCCCACTTTAGTGGGCGTTATTATAGGCAAAAATAGCATAAAAATTTAACAAATTGTTTTACTTAAGCCTACATTCCTAAAAAATAACATTTTTAAGCTTTAATGACGAAGCTGAGACGAAACCTGGTACATCTCTGCCCTAGCCCCTCCTTCCCCTTCGCCCCTAAATGACCCTACCAAAAACAAAAAAATTTTTTTTTTAAATTTGGATATAATCATCCCAAGCATTTATCTTTAGAGTTTTATGACTGCCGATTTCTGCCCTACCCCCCCCCCCCTCTTCCTTTGCCCCTTAAATGACCCTACCAAAAAAAAATTTATTTTTTAAATTTTGTATATAATCATCCCAAGCATTTATCTTTAGAGTTTTATGACTGCCGATTTCTGCCGATTTCTCGCCCTTTGCCCTCTAAGTGACCCTATCAAAAATAAGAAATTTTAATTTTGTATATAATTATCAAAAGCATTTATTTTTAGAGTTTTATGACAAAGGTGAAATGTTTCCCCCACAGCCCTTGCCAGAGCGATCCCGCCAAAATACAGTTTTTATACCCTACAAAGAGAATTGGACCCCATAAAGTAAATATATTCTTGATCAGTGATGAAGTCTAAGACGGTCTAGCAATGCCCATACGTTCGTCTGTGGAAAACATGATATTGTATACTTTTTGAACCCCGCCCCCTTTAGTGGGCGTTGACGTACGATATTATATAAAGGAACTCTGTCCCACCAAGTTAAACATTTCAAATTCACTTACTAAATATTTGGAGGGTATTTAAGATTCGACCCGGTCGAATATAACGTTTTTACTTGTTTCTCTTTTTTTTTTTGTGGAAAATTGATAATATAGAGGTAAAGAGTATTTGGTTTCAACAGCATAATGCCACTTGTCCCACCGCCCAGAGAAACCATGCATCTTTTGAAATTAAAGTTCCAAAATAGCATTATTTCTCATAGATAAGTAAATGGGCCACCAAGATCGTTCCATCGGACACCTTTAGATTTTTTTTTTTAGGGGTTTATTGAAATCGAAAGTGTGCGGCAATAGTCCCACAACATTTCAAGAGCTTAAAATCTATATCATCAAACAGACATCAATCATAGAAATATGTGAATGATAATTTTGCCAAAGAATTGGCAGCCTGCCCAGCGGCCGGGGTCACTTGACCGATATAACTTTTCACTTTTAATCGCAATCTAGTTGTAATAAACTTAAATAAAAATATTTATAATAGCTATAAAAAAAAGTCCTTTATTTATTGAAGTTGAAATGCTACTCCAATTTTTTACAGCCGTTAAATTAAAAACAAGTTAAAATGCTATATTCGGCTATGCCGAATCTCAAATACCCTTCACAGATCTATTTCTTCTTTCGTTCTAAAACAGAAAACAGGTTTAATTACTAAAAAAAAAATCAAAATTTTGTTATTCAGTTAGTTTCATATTTAAGAAAAATTTTTAATTTTTCCACTCGGAAGCTGTATTTTTAGCTTTTCTTATTTGTAATACCAATAAATGTCTTTCAAAAATATTAACCCTCGAAGGTATAACCAGGTCTGTGCAGACCTTCTGTTTATATTTCTATACCTTTTGCATAGAAACAAATCCTTCCATGACTTCTTGGAGCAAAATTCTCCAGCCATAATAAATTAAAAATCCGTCCGTTTGCAGGCCCGGATTCGCGTTAATCCAGGTTTTAAAATGTTTTAGTTCAAACGTCATAACCAGGTCTGTGCAGACCTATGAATAATTTGTACGGGATGAATGGGGGACAGGTGCATAAAACCGTTTTTGAAAGGTGTTTGGAAAAGAACATGTATATAAAATGTAAATATTGCATACAGCGCAAGTAAAACATTTGTATGTGAGCAGAATTTAAAGCTGAAACATCTGTACATCTAATTTAAAGAGTACTCATTTGAAATTTTCAAGAAAAATTAAAAGTATAATGCTAGGAACACAACTGGGACGAACGACGAATTTCGTTTAGTACGACGAATTCGTTGGTAAAAATTCGCTCTATAAATTCGTCGTATGAAACACAATAACGACGAATAAATTAAAATAATGAACAAAACAATTGTAAATTTTGTTAAAAATCTTTGTAATCCTCTGATGGCAGATTCTTTAGACATTCAATAATTAACCCGATGGTGTAATTGTTTGTAATTGTTTTCTGAAAATTTTTTCTGTAAATAAATTATTCTTTTCATTTAACAGCTGATGGGGTGACCATATGAAAAAGTAGGAAATAGGAAGAAAGAATATATTATAAAAAGTGTTCAAAATTAATAAAAAGTCGTCCGATTGATAAATTTTTGTGAATTGGTGAATGCATTTTTAGTATGTACTGAAAATTTTCGTGCTAGATGCAACAATACAATAGTGAATTATGTTTTCCCACAAAAAAACCAGTTTGAGTATATGAAACCTGGGCACCTCATATTGATTTGTTCGACGCTCGCTGACGAAACAATTAGAAACAAACCTATTCAACTTTCGCTGAGTATGACGAATTTCGTCCAACGCCACGATTGTGTGCATTTTCATATACGCCAATGTGTTTTATTTTTGGCGACGAATATTCGCGACCAAAAATTCGTCGTTCGTCGCAGTTGTGTTCCTAGCATAACTGTATTATTTCTATAAAATTAGAAATAACAATCGGTTGAAGTCTAAATATATGCAGTATTTTTAGTGAATAACATTTATTTGGATTTTTTTCTACAAAATCAAACGTCTTCGTATAAATACTGCTTAGAATAACTGCCTGGCCCACGATGTCACTCGATATCGTTCTATCGAGTAAATACATTTAAAACAAAAACAAAATTTTGAAATTTGTTTTTGTTTTAAATGTATTTACTCGATAGAACGATATCGAGTGACATCGTGGGACAGGCAGTAAATTTATCTTTGAGTACGGAAAAATGACATCAGCATTTGTCATTTGCTACCGATGATATGATGGACGTTGTGAACCGCACCGCAAGATATTTATGTTCACCAGAAGAAGAGTGAAGCCCAAATGGAAGAAAGGTTAGCATTGTGGTTAGCTGCTGATGATGAACATCCTCTTTCTTGCACAAAAAGGGGCTTGCGTACACATATGCCACTAGACGCAGATTGTAGCTGAGCACGCCCTCTTTCTCGCGAAAAAAGTCTTACATCTGAAATACTTTTGGAACTCGAATAATATTAATTTTAGTGAGGATAAGCTGTCATAATTTGTTAATTATGGGGTATTAGGGGGATTAGTTGTCATTATTTGGTCATTGTCATGATCATTGGCTTGCGTACACATATGGCACTAGGCGCAGATTGTAGCTGAGCACGCCCTCTTTCTCGCGAAAAAAATCTTATATGTGAAATACTTTTGGAAATAGAATAATATCAATTTTAGTGAGGATTAGCTGTCATAATTTGTTAATTATGGGGGATTAGGTGGGATTAGTTGTAAAATATTGCAGTTATCCAACTCTGGAATCTAAATTTTGATTTTTTTTTAATTTTTGATACCAACTTTGTTTGTACTGAACTAAAAAATAGTTTTGATCATTAAAAAAACAACGTCAATTGCCTTTTTGGTTACTTTTATGTATAAAAAATTTCAATTTCCCAACTCTGGAAGCGAAATTTAAATTTTTTAAAATTTTCTTTATCAGTGCAAATCTTCATGAGGTATAAAGTAGCTTTGTTTAAGAAAAACTCGAATTTTGCAACCATTTTGGTTGTTACATGTACTACAAAATATTGCATGCATCGAAAAAAAATTTAATTTTTCCAACCCTGGAAACGAAATTGTAATTTTATTTTTTTTTATCAGTGCAAAGCTTCTTGAGGTATAAAGTAGTTTTATTTAAGAAAAATTGCAAATTTTTTACCATTTTGGTAACTTCATGTACCTTAAAATATTGCTCTTGTCCATCCCTGGATTCGAATTTAATTTTTTATATTTGAATTTTTGATACCAACTTTGTTCTTTCTAAATTATAAGGCAGTTTTAGTTAGCAAAAAACAAAAAGAAAACAACATCAGTTGCCTGTTTGATTACTTTCATGTATAAAAAGATTTAATTTCCCACCCCTGGAAACAAAATTTAAATATAAAATTTTTTTTTTTTTTTTTGCCCAATGCAAATCTTCATGACGTATAAAGTGGTTTTTTTAAGGAAAAACTTGAAATTTTTAACAATTTTAGTTACTACATGTACTACAAAAAAAAATGGCCGAAAAAAAATGTTAATTTCCCATTCCAGGAGAAATTTTTTTATTTTTTTAGTTTTTAATAGACTATTAAGGCTTCCCAAAGCAAGAAATTGGTTTAATTTACAAACATTAAAAAAATAATTGATTTTTGGTATAGATTATGCGTCGAGAAATAGGTGTAAACCTCCCAGCCCTGGAACCATACTTCGGATCCTTTCAATAGCACTCTATTTAAGTTCATTTCCAATCCAACGGTCCAAGAACGAAGTCTCTAGCTCTTCTGGGGGCTTGGAAAACCCGATTTCACGTACAGACGGACGGACAGACGGACATCGCCCTTTCACATTTTTGTGAAGGGGATAATAAACATAAAACGTTATTCATTGTTCAAAAATCGTACATAAAATTTCTAACTTTCTTAACAGCCGTTGTCTTATGATATCCTTGTGTCTAATCATCCCACTGGGTAATTATTTTTTTATTATAAGAGATTTCCATTCTAATGAATAGAAAATATCAGTCTATGAAGAAATATTCACCCCTATTCTGCATTTCGATTCGAATCGAAATTTTCTCCGTTCGGCAACTTTTGTATTCTGTGTTCCGTTTTGTTTCATTTCGATTTGTTTATTCGATTGTATGTATTCTGCGTTCCGATCGTAGCTACGTTTTTCTAAGTTGTGTATGTAATAACGGACATTTTTTCCATTCTTGTTTTTGTGGTTAAAAGTGTGTAATTAAATAAAATGTGAGTATAAAATTCTATAAATTTATTTTGTAATGCATTTTTTTTTGTTACTTTAAAACTATATTTAATTTATTTCAGGTCAGAAAACACAACAAATGAGCAGTATGAAAAGCTGGCAAGTATCATAAGCATCCCAAGGAAGAAGTACAGGCATTCTGGGAAGAATTCAATTCCATTTCTTCTCTAAACTTGCAATGATGTGTAGAAAATCCGGCGCTTCAGGATTCCTCACACTGGAATAGTTTGGCCACAAATACCGTTTGCTTATAATCTGGCTATTTTTTTCCTTTCTGCACTTAACTGATGAGTTTCTTTAATTATCGTTAGAACAATATTTAGTTTTTATATATGTATTTATCACTGTTTATTCATTAAATTTTACTTTTTATAATTTAGCAATTACAATGTTTTCAAAATTGTATATTTTTAATGTTTCTATTTCATGGGTTTCATAACAAAACAGGTGGTTTAAACATACTCTGCTCTTCTTCTTTTTCTTTCGATTAGGTTTTTTTTTAGAATACCTATTTTCGATTCGAGCGTAACTGAATGCGGGAACGTAATCGAAACGCAGAATAGGGGTGATTATCAACAATTAACGATATCAAATAGCGATACTCCTGGGCCAAAAGATTTTGTAGATTAAGCTCTTTGTTATTTATTAACGTATGAAAAATTATTTCTAAAAGTATTTCGCTTCAAAATATCATAAAAATTCCATTCTCTTATGATATTCTAAGAACACAAAATTTACACAAACACACACACACACACTCTCTTGCTCTCTGTTATAAAGGCAACATATTAAAGTAAAGATATACTTTTTGTTAGTTTGTATATACAAACTATAGTCTAGGACAAAACTTATTGTACCTCTTAAAATATTTAAATAAAATGTGTTTAACCCTCAAGTCACCCTTAAAAAAACTTACGTCAGTTACCCTTCTGCTGAAGGGACATACATAGTTATTTTTCAATCAACGTCATGATTTATGAGTATTAATGGCACTCCTGGTAGGGGTCTTGACGGGGCACTGTGCAATTGAGCACATGTCGGAGCGTTTGGGCTTTACCCATGATGGCCGCTGCAGGAGCTGCTTCGATGAGGAGGAGGAGTCAGTACAGCATTTCCTTTGTGATTGTCCGGCCCTGCAGGAGCGTAGGCTTAGACATCTAGGCTATCGTTTCCTGCGGGATCTTGACTGCCTCAGGGATGCACCGCTGGCTGCCCTGGCGGGCTTTGTGAGAAGTTCTGGATGGTTCTCAGGAACCACCACTTCGTCTTGAGAAGAGTGTGTAGGGTATAGTCCTCTGGGCATCACAATGGGCCTTTTGATGGCCTCCGAGTGTTTTTCTCGCTTACTACGGGCAGCCTTTTAACCTAATGGCATATTTATTTTAAATATCGTTTTATTTTATAATAATTTATGTTCAATACATTTTTCACAAACATTGCGATTACAAACCCCCTTTCTGCAAAAAAAAGCACATTGTTTAGTAAATATGGTTTCTATATTTTGACTTTTCGCTATAACAAATATGACATCAAGATTTTCCTTCGATTACAGGAGGAGTAGTTTTTTGCTTTTTAGACGGAATTTCAAAAGATAGCGGTAAGCTCTACTGAGTTCCAGATGGTTCACGGACCAGTAAATCTTGGAACTGGGTTATTGAACCGCTTGGTTTATCTACTAAATTTCTTTGGTTGTTAAAAGAAAACATAGACACTCCTGATTGAGTTGTTGGCACGCTCTTTCGTATCGCCATGTAAGACTTTGCGAGAGATATTCCAAGTTCGCGCAAAAAAATTTGGCGTAAAATTGGCTTGTTTGTATTCCAATTTCGATTTATATCTTTATATATAATATCGATCATGTTTGAGAAAACAGCAACTGTTCTTTCTCCTACACTATTTCTGATATTTCTAAATGGCCTTATATGTCTGATTTTAACTCCTATCTGCTCTTTTGCAGATGATAGCTGCCTTTGCCATTCATATGCTTTCAATAATAGACCGACATCGTCAGAGATCGGAGCGATCAGGTACAATATGAACGTTGCGCTCAACGGTGACCTCAATAAAATTGTTGAATGGGGTCACAAAAACTGGATAAATTTCAATACCCATAAGACTCAATGATGTTTGCTTAGACTATGTCCACACGATGAAACATTTGCTGCAGAAACATTTCTCAATTCCCTTTTGAAGCTGCAATCGTGTCCACACGGTTGAAAGATTTCTTTTGCAGCATACATACATATATTATATTATATGCAGAAGCGGAGAATGGCGTGCTCAACAAATGTTTCATGTACATGAAACACCGTACCCTTTTCCACTCGTCTTTCCCCTCTCATCAACAAACACAATGTTTCTGCAGAAAATGTTTCACCGTGTGGACATAGTCTTACACACCGACGCTAGTACGATCACGCTGCTTCATCTGTAAACTTTGGTGGTATAAATATTTGGCTCTTGGTGTTCTTGGCATGAAAATCCAGTGTGACGTTCGATAGACTCAATGTTGTTTGCTTCCACACCGAAGCATGCCCGATCACGCTGCTTCATCTGTAAATATGGGTGGTATAGATATTGAGGAATCTGAAGCTCTTGTTGTTCTTGGCATGAAAATCCAGTGTGACATATTTTTCAAGTTTCAACAGAAGCGTTCAAGTGCCTCGGCTTTCTAAGGCAGTGTAAGACATACAAATCTGATCTCCTTAATATTTATACCACTTACATCCGACCGAAAATGGTATACAACTCTCATGTATAGGCCGGTGCTTCAAAGTCTATTTTGAAGTTACTCGACCGTGTACAGGAGAGGGCGTAGAAACTCATAGGGGACGGTAGGGTAGCCAACTCTATTGACTGACTTGAACATCGACGCAATGTGGGGTGCGTTTCACAGATTAAATCGTTACTATAATGGGTTTTGTTCCAATTAAGGCAGGATCTCTTTCCCGAAACACGCACTTTTCTACGTTCAACACGCTCTAGAGTGCGATCATATCCATATGTAGTGGATTTACTAGTCAACCGCACTACGCATTACAGGGAAAATTCATTCTTTGCCCGTATGTGGAATAAACTCCCTGCGAGGTCTTTCCTGCTGTGTATAGAATGAAAAATTTCAAATGGAATGTTCATAGACACTATTTCCTTTATCCTTTTGCCCACAACCAATATTCCTAGTTCCAGCCCAATGTACGCAAGAGTAGAGGTCATCCCCTCAGTAACGGCTCTAATTAAAAGAAAGAAAAAAAACCGGCCATCGAATTGTTTTTCTTTTCGAACTACAGCACGAAAACATTTTGTCCACTGTATCCACTTGACGGCAGAAAATGTTGTCTTTAGTAAAAATTACATTGAAACTGCGTATGTGTGGAAAACCACACACGAGGGAAACTTTCGTAAGTTTTGAAATATTTCGTTACTAAAAAATATTTTTTTATAAATAAGTGTGTTTAATTGTTATTATTAACAACAAAATCAGGAAAAATCTTTAGTATATCCCAAATATTTTCTTGTTTATCGTACAAATATGGTTCAGTTTGTGTGGTTTTCCACACAAGTGTGATTTGAAGGTTAAGGGTGCTGTTGGCTGATGGAGGAAAGTCCTCCCAAATTATTTAATTACAAAATATTTATTTAGAGTTTATTTTAAAATTTTCATAGCAACAATTATAATATTAATATATGATTTGTAAGATGAATCAGTATATATTCTTGAAAAAAAAATATCTAATGTGAAGAACTCCTGTCTGCCTTTCAACACACCTTTACCTAAGGGAAAGATTTTGAAGCCATCTTACCTTTCTAGGGCACATAGGGAAATCACTCTACTACCAAAGTTTTATTGTGGACATTTAAGTTGCGTTCTTTATTATACCCTCCAAAAAAGAATTTGGAGGGTATATTCACTTTGTCATTCCGTTTGTAACGCATCGAAATATCCATCTCAGACCCCATAAAGTATATATATTCTTGATCAGTGATGAAATCTAAGACCAACTGAGCATGTCCGTCCGTCCGTCCGTCTGTGGAAATCACGATTCAGTCCAAACGAAAAGAGCTAGACTCTTGAAATTTGGCATAAATATATTTTGAAGCTCAGAGCAGGTTAAGTTCGAAGATGGGCTAAATCGGGGAAGAGGATGACCCTACCAAAAAAAAAATTTTTTTTTAATTTTTTATATAATCATCCCAAGCATTTATCTTTAGAGTTTTATGACTGCCGATTTCTGCCCTACCCCCTCCTCTTCCTTTGCCCCCCAAATGACCCTACCAAAAAAAAAAAAATTTTTTTAAATTTTGTATATAATCATCCCAAGCATTTATCTTTAGAGTTTTATGACCGCCGATTTCTGCCCTACCCCTCCCCCCCCCTCTTCCTTTGCCCCCTAAATGACCCTGCCAAAAAAAAATTTTTTTTTTAATTTTGTATATAATCATCCCAAGCATTTATTTTTAGAGTTTTATGTCTACCTGTTTCTGCCCTACCCCCTCTCCCCCTTTGCCCTCTAAATGACCCTATCAAAAAAATAAATTTTAATTTTGTATATAATTATCCCAAGCATTTATTTTTAGAGTTTTATGACAAAGGTGAAATGTTTCCCCCACAGCCCTTGCTAGAGCGACCCCGCCAAAATACAGTTTTTATACCCTCCAAAGAGAATTCGACCCTATAAAGTAAATATGTATATTCTTGATTTGTGATGAAGTTTAAGACGGTCTAGCAATGCCCATACGTTCGTCTGTGGAAAACATGATATTGTCTATTTTTAAACCCGCCCCCTTCAGTAGGGGTTGACGTACGATATTATATAAAGGAACTCTGTCCCACCAAGTTAAACATTTTAAATTCACTTAGTAAATATTTGGAGGGTATTTGAGATTCGACCCGGTCGAATATAACGTTTTTACTTGTTTCATATCATCTTGTTATATGGTTTGAGAAAGAAATTGTCTAAAACACAGCTTTTACTTGAACTAGTTTTTCTTGCCACTATTACTCTGCATGCAAAAATATTCTTTGTTTGTATTTTGCTCTTACAACCGGCAATAAAGCTTTTTGTCACATCATAAACTATGCGAGAATCTTTACTTTAGATTTTTATTACATCAAAGTTTTCTTTACGCTACAACACACGCTCTTAGCCAGCAAACTGCTTATGTATGTGTATTTAAGGTGTGTTTATTCTTAACCAGACACGCTTATAAGTTTAAAAAGAAAAAACAAATATGTATATAAATGAAAAAACGGGGATGCCTTGATGCACTTAAACGTTTATTGAAAATTCCTTAAGTCAACCACAAGGAAACATATTGAAATATTACGAATAAAAACAAACAAATGCAATTGCACTCAAGTGCATATTAGCAGATGTACGAATTTGCTGAAAACTGTGTGTGCGTGTGTGTGTGTTATCGCAAAATTATTTTCGTTCTTTTGAAGAAATTTATTCTATATTTTCTTTCTTTAGCAACTCATCATATTCAACATCCCGTGACTACTTAGATTTGTTTCATACCGCAACAGCTATAAAAGCGAATAACAGCAGCAACAACCGCGTGAGAAGACAATAACCACTGCAGCAGGAACAATAAGACTATTTATTTGTTAAGTTGATGCCATGTGTATAAAGCCGGGAACTCAGGGCAGCCAAAAACTAGTACATGTCCAAAAAAGTGTAGCAGGGCATAAAAAAATACTTAAATATTTTCAACTAAACATTTTTGTCGTACACTTCTAGGTCATTTAAAGTACGTGAATAATGATGAAAAATACATCTTTCAAAAGGTATTTTTAGGCAGAAATGCAGAATCGTAAGACTTTTTTAAATAATTTTTTTTAGGAGGACCAGCACTCAGGGGCTGACACTTAAATATGCAGGGCATTGCGACGGATATAGAAAGGAGGGGATAGTATTAAGATGATAGATAAAGAGAGAGAATTTTTGGTAAATATTTCAACCTTTCACTTTGCCAGCTTATTTTTTGGTACACAGCCGACGAAGGAGGGTACTGTTCCTCTGCTCTTTAGTACACGACAGCGTCAATTGATGCCAGTAATTGTTCAGTGACCAGTGCTATGACTTCGCTACTGAAACAGCCAGAGAACAATTAATACAGACATGCACTAAGGCTGATGATCAGCAGAATTAGACATCATATTCATGACTGAGCGCAGAGTCGACACCATATTCACGACTGGGCTGATCTCCGCACTTTCGACTTCATTATCTCGTGTTAACTACATTTAGACGAAAAATGCTCTATCTCAAATTATACACCTTCGGAGAGTCCAAAGTAATAGGGGAACAACAACAATGTGAATCCTGGCACAATCAAGGAGTAAACTTGAGAATATAAAAGGTGTTCCGAACTTTGACTGTTGATAAGGACGTTTTTGTTGAAACTAAACCTGCCGAATTAATTGTCATTTATTTAGTCTGTTCTGCCAAATCACCATGGACGGATGTACCATTGAATAGCCCCTAGAAATAATGAAATTGTTCTATCAAAATGGTTATTCTGTTCTGCCAAAGTCCCATGCAATGAACCCATATTACGATCGCTATGATCGTCCTACCGAAAGGACTATTCGCATTGCGGTGGATAAATTTTAGTCCATTGGTTTAGTCAACAAATTGGTGGTCGATCGTTTCCTAAACCAGTCGATTCACATTCATCGCCTTGCACTGCGAACAGTCCTCTCGTGAATGAATCCCATGATCTGCCAAAAACATCGACCTGGTTCGTCGGCAGTCGATTTCGCATCGCTCACAAGAACTCTGGCTTTTGCGAACCACAAATTCAATAAAAATCAAATGATCCAGGAATTCAAAATAAAATACCGCAGACAATGACTGCATTGGAAATTGACTGTAATTTCCAGCGAAAAATCAACCTAAAGGCTGAAGTTTTTTCATGGAGAAATTGGCACGTAAATAAACAAAATTGTGGCATTTCGGACCACAGCAATCCTCATGAGATGCAAGAACACCCACAGCATCCCAAAAAAGTCATAGTTTGATTTGGAATTTAGGCTGGTGGTGTCATCGACTAATATTTCTTTGAGAACGACGTTGGCTAGGACATCACTGTCAATGGCGAGCACTATTGATAGATGATTACCAAGTTTTTCTTATTTTTTGCCTAAATTTTTCAAATGAACTAATAAACAAGTAAAAACGTTATATTCGGCCGCATCGAATCTTAAATACCCTCCAAATACAAAGTAAGTAAATTTTAAATTTTTAGAATTGGTGGGACAGAGTTCCTTTAAGTCATCTCTGTACCCAATTTTAAATCTTTATTTTGACTGCATCATTCTTGGGAAGGGCCGTGGGGGAGACGTTTCACCTCTGCAAGATCAGAGAGCACCTCCGTTTCTTATAGGCTTAAGCAATAAAAATGTTTCAATATTTACACTATTTTTGCATATAATATCGTACGTCAACGCCCACTAAAGGGGACGGGGTCCAAAAATAGACCATATCACGTTTTTTACAGACGAACGTATGGGCATTGCTAGATCGTCTCAGACTTCATCACTGATCAAGAATATATATATATATATATATATATATATATATATATATATATATATATTTTATGGGGTCCAATTCTTTTTGGAGGATATTAAAACTGTATTTTGTCGGGGCCTCTCTAGCAAGAGCCGTGGGGGAGACATTTAAATTTTGCCATAAAACTTCAAAAATAATTGTTCGGAATATTTAAATGTAATTTTTTTTATCCGGTCATTTAGGGGGCAAAGCGGAAGGGTGGGGGGGGGGCAGGGCAGGGGCGTCCGAGGTTACGTCTCAGCTTCGTCATTAAAGCTTAAAATTTTTTTTTTAAGGAATGTAGGCTTAAGTAAAACAATTCGTTAAATTTTTACACTATTTTTGCATATAATAACGCCCATTAAAAGGGGCGGGATCCAAAAATTATTATTTTTATTTCATCGCTTCAAGTTTAACGCGTTGGACCTTCTTTGACATAAAAATATATCATCTGCTTAGCAAAATTACAAAAAAACGTTAAAAATTATGTTGTTTTTTAGAGGTTGGTTTAGTTCTTCTAAGGGGAACTTTTTTCCCTCTTGCCCGATTTAGCCCATTTCCGAACTGGACCTGTGCTATCTTTCCAGATATATTTGTACCAAATTTCAAGAGTGGCTCTTTTCGTTTGGACTGAATCGTGATTTCCACAGACGGGCATGCTCAGATCGTCTTAGATTTCACCACTGATCAAAAATATATATACTTTATGGGGTCTCAAATGGATATTTCGCTGCGTTACAAACGGAATGATAAAGTGAATATACACAGCAACTCTTTTTTGGAGGGTATAAAAATAAATTACACAAACTTTACAAAAATGTATTTCTTAGGGCCATTATTACAACTTACAAATAGTTAACAAGAGGATGCTATCTGGCAGATAAATTTTATTTGATTATTACAAGCTGAAATTAACCTTAATGTTAACAGGAGGTTTATCCTCATGACAACTTTTAAAGTTAACTTTAAGCAAATGAAGCTGCCATATTTTCTGCTGAAAATATTCTCACTTTAACAACATTTTTATGTCAAATCAAATAATTCAAACTTTTGAACCGAAAAATGGACAACAGACAACGTTTATTTTATTTAAATGATTTAGAAGATATTTTTTTATTTAGAAAATAATTTAACACACAGAAAAGATAATAACGTCTTCAATTTAAGAAATAAACAAAAGGCATTCGTTGCCTCCACGCTTTTTTGTAACCACTGATAGCAGTCGGTATCCACCGCAATGATGCCACAATACATAAATTAAATTTTTTATTTTATCTGACAGTTGTAATAATGGAGAAACTTTAAAGGTCACTTTATCGTTCACGTTAGAAAATTTTAAGGTTAACTATTGGGAACTTTATCGTTAAGTTGTAATAATGGCCCTTAATGTAGCAAAATTCTTCAGCCACACTGTATATTTTGCTTAATAGTTTTTGTCAGCTTAATGAGCACGATAGTCTGCTAGCAACTGCCGCCAAACATAAACTAAAATGACACAACTTGTGCAAATTTTTGCAGGAGTCAACTGACAGTTGCCCCTTGACAGGAGAAGTATTGTCATATCAATTAAGAAATTCAAAATGTCACGGGCTCGTTGTATTAACTGGTATAAATAACAACTTTTAGCTGATATTTCACACAAACTTTATTTTATTTAAATTTAAAAATAAGATGAGTTGAATGGCAGACCTTTTATTGTATTTTCGGTTACCCTGCCTCTAGTCGTCGAAGTGCTGTTGCAGTTTGTTTATTGCAATTACAAAATGTTGATATAAAAATGTGTGAATGCACAAGTACTATTGTGTTGGTATGTGTTTGTTTTGTTATTTTATTATTATTATTTTTTTTTTTTGTTCTTAATACTCGTTTCCATTTGTATTTAAATATCGGAGTGAATTGTTGTCTAAGTGTATGTTTTACAAGTGTATAGATGTGTGTGAGTGTGTGTGCATGTGCATGTGTTTGAGAGGAATTCGCTAATATTGTTGCAAATTTATTTACACTAGAACAGTACAAGAATTTACGGTTGACATTGCAGCATGAAACATGTTCAATTTGGGGTAATTGCGAATTGAATATTTTCCTTGAGAAACTCAACTCCTTTAAGTATTCATGCCATTGAAGACATTGTAATATCAGCAAATTGTTGAAAGAAAGCTCTACTCTACTCTACTCTATGACGCTATCGCTTCTATTTTATACCCTCCAAAAATAAAAAAATAAAATAAATTGGAGGGTATATTCACTTTGTCATTCCGTGAGGAACGCATCGAAATATCGCTCTAAGACCCCCTAAGGTATATATATTTTTGATCAGTGATGAAATCTAAGACGATCTAGCCATGTACATCCGTCCGTCTGTGCAAATCACGATGCAGTCCCAACGACAAGAACCTGAACCTTGAAATTTGGTATAGATAAATTTTGAAAGATGGGACAGATCAGGTTCATTAATAGGTTGAATCGGGTTAGAGAGAAAAAAGTTCCCCTAAGAATAAAATAAAACCAACCTCTAAAAATCAACATGATTTTTTAAAGTTCTTTTTATAAGTTTGTTATGCAAATGATATATTTTTATGTCAAAGAAGGTCCTGCACGCTAAATTTGGGGCCATAAATTCCAAAAAATGTAGCTTTTGAAAAGTTTTTGTAAATATTTAACAAATTGTCTTCTTTAAGCCTACATTCTTTAAAAATTAAATTTATAAGCTTTTACGACGAAGTTAACCCTACGGTCAATGACCGGGTACCCAGGTACCTTTTCCAATTTAAAAACGCTGTCAATTTTGTAATAATGAAGATATGGTGTTAAAAGTCTAGATCGTCGCCGTTAAGGTGTTTATAACCATTATTAAAAAACAAAACATTAAATAGCAATATAAAATGTTCGTTAAAATTCTTACTACATACAAATTTAAGCTATGGCTTGAGCTACCAATAATAAAATTGGAAAAACGTTCACATGTACTTAAGTATAAAATTCAAACCAAAGAAGTTTGACTTGGGTATGATGGGACAAAAAATTCAGAAAAATGGGACATGAAGAAAAATAATCAAACGGTAATACGGGTATTATAACAATAACATGTTAACATCAGCTTGATACAGTTCTCGTATTCTTTTTCACAATAAAATTTGTGTAAATAGGAACTGTTATCACATTCAACTAAGCCACCTAATAAGTGGTGACAAACACAATACACATGAGCACTGATGATGAAAAGGTTGCGTCTTTCGAAAACAACTGTTCTGCTCTGCTGTGTAAGTTGGATAACAAAAACTGATGTTGACTTGCCTTTGTGCCTTGGAATATTTATCATGTCTTTCTGAGATTTAAATTAAAAATTTCGAACAATTAGCCTATAGAATCTTAATTCAATTTAATAAAACATTAACCCTCTTATTCATAAAAATTATGAGAGTCTAATAACAGCGTAATAAAACAAAATTTCTTATGAAATTTGCTCTATTACACTCTTATAAGCCTCTCATAATTTTTATGAATAAGGGGGTTAGAATATTAATTTCTTCAATATTTAAAATGGTTTTTAGTTCGACACGAACGCGAGTCAATGACCGGGTACCCCGGTACCCCATTCAATTTCTACTTGTTTTGCACTACAGTTTATATATTCCCTCATCATTTATTATTAGAAACGTTCTTTTGATTTGATTTGACTTTTATTTAAGGTTTTAATTTTTACAAGTTTATTGGTTTATAATTATTTAGGCATATGCAAAGCATTTTGAAATAGTTTTTATGTGCTGGTCGCATACTGGTTTATCACATACGCTGCATGATTTTCTGGTTTTTCTCCCTCGAACAACCATTAATGGGCTTTTTGCCGTTGTTCAATAAGAGGCATATAAAGGTCCTGGCTGAACCTCTGCAAAAAGTATTTCCTCTGTATATTTTTGTATGGAGTGGTGGTGTTGTTTTCAGAACACATAATATATTCTGCAAACGCTGAAATAATTATATCTGTGGTCACAAGCAATAATAGCCTAGGTAGACTTAGGTCAATGTGAGCTATGTATTATATCATATTCCACTAACAAACCTTTATATTTACGTAAAATACCCATTTCTCTAACGATGTTCTTTAAAAAGTTATTAATAAAAACATATTGACCTAGGTCGTAATGAGGCTTCACTTGCAAGATTTAAAAAGTGATTTTTCTCTAAAGAATCATTTTCGACTTAGGCTATTATTGCTTCCGACCACAGATATAATAAAATGGTGAAAGTGGCCATCTGTTTGTTGACCTAGCATTTGGTCCATAACATCTATACCTCTTTTTGTTTTATTATAAAATGTAACAATTTCCGGTTTTCCACGAACACTGTTGTCGTTGCGCATTCTGGATAGCAAAGTTACAGATTATGTATTTCTTTGCAAATATGAATATATTGTGACATTGTTCCAAATATAGATGACCCAATAGTTCGTCTTTTATTCTTCATTACGTCTGGAATATCTGGCTTGTTTTCCCTCAACGTACCCACCATTGTCAGGTTACATGAAAGAACGTATTCCGCCAGAGCAAGAGTGGTGAACAAATTATCAATCGTGATATTGCGTCCACTTCAATGGAATAGTTCTGTTATGTCCTTAACAACTTTCTCTCCTTGCCTTATCTCAAGACCCGTTGCCAGTTTACCGCTTGGAGCGGTTAAGATTTCTTGGAATTATAGATCCACCAAACTTTAGTCCATATTTCGCTGGCTTCAAGGGTATATATATCACCATTATATAGCATGAACAAGGTAATGAAAAATATTATCATACACCGTAGCGACAGATGAAAAATGGAAATACAGCGACTTTGAACACAAAACTAACAACGGAATTGTTTATTTTTTTATGTTTTAATAATTACTTAACACAAATATATAATTTTCAATATAAATATGCAAAAAAGTAACGAGGGGTACCCGGTCATTGACTAACGTATATATTTTTGGTCATTGACCGTAGGGTTAAGCCTACATTCCTCCAAAATAACATTTTTAAGCTTTTATGACGAAGCTGAGACGTAACCTGGTCCTCTTCATCCCTATCCCCTCCCTCCCCGTTTCCCCTCCAAATGACCCTCTCAACAAATTTGTTTTCTACACATAACTATAGCCAAGACTTATTTTTAGCGTTTTCTGGCAAAGGTGAAATGTCTCCCTTACGGCGCTTGCCAGAGCGACCCCGCCAAAATACAGTTTTAATACCCTCCAAAAAGAATTGGTCCCCATAAAGTATATACATATTCTTGATCAGTGATAAAGTCTAAGGCGATCTAGCAATGCCCACACGTCCCTCTGGGGAAAACACGATATAGTCTATTTTTGGACCCCGCCCCCTTTAGTGGGCGTTGAAGTTACATATTGTATGAAAAATTTTTGTAAATACTTAAAAAATCGTATTTCTTAAGCCTAGATTCTTTAAAAATTAAATTTATAAGTTGCGAGGGCACGCGCACTTGTTTACATGTTCATTGTAAATTGAAAACTAAATTCAATTACTTGAACATAAATAACAAAGAAGCTTTAGTTATCAGCAGCCGATGGCTCTGGAAAAAGCGAAAGAGATACATGGAATATTGGGAATATTAATCGTCAGGGTTGGGGAATTTCGTACTAACCAAAAATGTAATAACTTAAAAATATGAACGTGGGAACTTCTCATATTCAATTTTCGTTAAAAACTTTGGTTAAATAATTGATATTCCTACTAACAGTGGAAAAATTAAACAAAGAACGCTGATGAGATGGCGTAGCGGCCTCGAAATCAGTACTGATCCGTTCTGCTGGTTTAATAACTATGAAAAATATTCTTAATATTCCACTCTCAAAAAAATTAATAAATAGAATGCAATCACGTTCATTTATTAAAAATAAAAATAAATAAAAAATAATTTGCAGTTTCGCAGATTTGAACCTATAGCCTGTTGGGAAATTAACATCCTGTAATACAATTTAAATTTATAAGCTTTTACGACGAAGGATATATGTCCTCTACCCCTGTCCTACCCCTTCATGCCACTTTGCCCCTTAAATGATCTTATAAAAAAAAATTTTTTACACTTAACTACCCCAAAAATGTAGTTTTTAAGGTGAGATGTCTCACGGCCCTTCCCGGACTGATGCTGTATAGAGTTTTAAAAGTGGGCACAGGAATGTTTTAAGGGAATTGTGACTCAGCAGGTGAAAAATTTTTAAATTACCATAGTCCCTGTTTTGCACGTTGATATAAAATATTAATTCGTAAATTGCTTTTAAACTGACGGAAAGTTGTCTCAGTCAAGCTTCTCCTAACACATTGGAAACGACCGTATTAAAATTAGTTCTTTTCTTAAGCCAAATACCCTATATACTCGTATGTAAATTTTAATAATAATAAAAATAGAGTTTTTATTCACTAAGTATTTCGAGGGTATTTAAGATTCGA
This sequence comes from Linnaemya tessellans, assembly GCA_951800035.1. Taxonomy (NCBI): domain Eukaryota; kingdom Metazoa; phylum Arthropoda; class Insecta; order Diptera; family Tachinidae; genus Linnaemya; species Linnaemya tessellans. Next base: position 23,094,739 of record OX637532.1, on the reverse strand, counting down.
CCAGGTCGAATATAACGTTCTTACTTGTTATGATTTGAATATGTTTTCTATTTATTTTATAAGAAACAATTATCAGTATATTTTTCTAATATGAAATATGTTTCTAAAATAATTATATTGATTTAATAAACAAAATCTTTAAATATGAATTGAACTATTTTTTTATTAATTAAAAATCCTTCCCATGTCCGTGTGGAATATGATAAAAATATTTTTATTTAGAGATTCTAAAAGTTTGAACAGAACCTGGCATTTGATTTCTCCAACACAATTGATTATTTAATATTTTGATTTATATACTTGGAATTTAAAAAGCACACACACACACACAATTTAAAGCGATATCTTGCTGCTGTTTTCTTTGTTTTGCTTTATTTTTTATCATGTAAAAATTGAACAATGTTTTCGTTAGTTTCGTGTTTTATTTGCTGTTGAATTTTTTAAGCCCCTGGTTTATCTGGAGGAGCTGAATTTATTTTGCATACCCAACCTTTGCATGAATTATTTATACACGTTTGCTGAATGCCATGGCGAACATTGTTCATTTAGGGAAATTGTATTTGAAATTGAAAAATTGCTTTGGCAAACAGCGAAATACAAAACAATTTAACACAAACGATGTATGAAAACAGTTGAGCGGTGATATGGAAGGAAGGGGTCAGCTAAAAATATGACTTTTACTTGTTGTGGGGGGTTATTTTATTTTTAAATGTTTGTAGATTTTTTTTTTCGTTGCAGCCGCTATAAAAAAACTTTGGTTCGATGGCAAAAAAAAAATCAAGCTTAAATAGTTTAAAGATCAGAGAGGCAGTTTTCTAGAAACTCTGGAGTTGTATTTTTCAGTTTCACAAAATGTATATAAAGGGATTTTTTAACAAGAACTTTGCTTACTAAAGCTAAGTACTCTGTTTAAAATTTCATGTGAAATTCTGACAGAAACCATACAAAAAATATTCAATCGAAATATTTGTTGAAAAATGTTGCTAAGCTAGTACTCTGTTTGAATTTGTGGAAAATGTTGAGCAACATCAATTATTTCAGTTTCAGTTTTTTTCCTTTTTAATTGAAATTATGTTTTCCATTTTCAATGAGAAAAATTTTTTTTTCGTTCGAAATAAACAACATTCATGTTATTTCACATGTTTTTCATAATTAAAACAGAGTACTAGTCTAGCAACATTTTTCCACAAATATTTCGATTTAATATTTTTTGTATGGGTTCTGTCAGAATTTCACATGAAATTTGAAACAGAATACTAGGCTTAAGCCTAAATTCCTTAAAAATTTAATTTAGAAGTTTTTAATTGAAATTATTTTTTCCATTTTCAATGAAAAAATTTTTAGTGTCAAAAATTTTCGTAGGAAATAAATAACATTCATATTATTTCACATGTTTTTCACAATTAAAACAGAGTACTTGCTTAGCAACATTTTTCCACAAATATTTCGATTGAATATTTTTTGTATGGGTTCTGTCAGAATTTCACATGAAATTTGAAACAGAATACTAGGCTTTTTAATTAATATTATATTTTCCATTGCCAATGAGAAAATTTTTAGTGTTAAAAAATTTTCGTAGAAAAGAAATAACATTCATATTATTTCACATGTTTTTCATAATTAAAACAGAGTACTAGTTTAGCCACATTTTGACACAAATATTTCGGTTGAATATTTTTTGTATGGGTTTTGTCAGAATTTCACATGAAATTTTAAACAGAGTACTAGGCTTTATAAACGTCTTGCTATTTAGAACTTTTAGCTTTTCAGTATTCTCTGAAGGAAACAACTTACACAATTTTTTTTTTTAATTCCTGTGAGTGGACCCATTCTTGCAAAAACATATTTTAAAAATTTTAGACATGAAGTGTGTGGCAGCGAAGTTCAATTCATAATCGCAGAAATTCAATAAAAAATAAAACAAGTAAAAGTGCTATATTCGGCTGTGCCGAATCTTAAATACCCTTCACAGATGTAATTCTTCTTTCTTTCTTTCTATCCAAAACAGAAAATAGGTATAATTAAGAAATCAAAATGATGTTATCGGTTACTTTTATATTTAAGAAAACGTTTAAATTTTTCGGCTAGGAAGCTAAATGTTTGGCTTTTCTTATATCTAATACCTATGAACGTCTTTCAAAAATATTATATAAATATATTTAATTTACAAACAAAGCAAAAAATCCGTTTCATGTACCCCAAAAAGTTCTAATTGTTCAACCGTAGAATCGTCTTTTAGATTTTTTTGGTTTTTAATACCAGTTTACTTCTTTCTGATGTAAAAAATATCAAGTAAAATGGCTGCTTTTATGAATCAGAAAATGTCGATTTTCCAACCCTGGAAACGAATTTTTAATTTTTTAACACTAATTTAATTTTTTCTGATATATAAAATAGGTTTAATTCACTAAAACCACAAAATTTGGAATTTATGTATGTACTTTTATGTACCAAAAATATTTCGATTTTCCAACTCTGGAAGCGAATTTTTATTTTTTTACCAATGCAATTCTTAGTGAGGTGTAACATAGTTTTACTTGATAAAAAATTTAAATTTTTAAACTTTTTGGTCACTTTCATGTACCATAAAATATTTCATTTGTCCAACCCTGGAGTCGAAATTTTGATTTTTTAAGATTTTAACACCAATTTTGTTGTTCCTGAACTATGATACAGCTTTAATTAGCAAAAAGAAACAACGTCAATTGCGTTTTTGGTTACTTTTATGCAGAATAAATATTTAAATTTCCCAACCCTGGAAACGAAATTTAAACTTTTTACCGATGCAGCTCTTAATGAGGCATGAAATAGTTTTATTTAAGAAAAATGTAATATTTGTAACCATTTAGGTCATTTTTATGTACCACAAAATATTGCAGTTATCCAACTCTGGAATCTAAATTTTGATTTTTTTTTTAATTTTTGATACCAATTTTGTTTTTCCTGAACTAAAAAATAGTTTTAATCAATAAAAAAAAACAATGTCAATTGCCTTTTTGGTTACTTTTATTTATAAAAAAAATTTTAATTTCCCAACCCTGGAAGCGAAATGTAAATTTTTTTTAAAATTTTCTTTATCAATGCAAATCTTCATGAGTTATAAAGTAGTTTTGTTTAAGAAAAACTCGAATTTTGCAACCATTTTGGTTATTACATGTACTACAAAATATTGCATGTACCAAAAAAATTTAATTTTTCCAACCCTGGAAACGAAATTTTAATTGTTTTTGTTTGTTTTTTATCAGTGCAACGCTTCTTGAGGTAAAAAGTAGTTTAATTTAAGAAAAATTGCAACGTGAACAAACAAAACTATCGCTTCGCTTCTGGGGCACCGGAAATCCACGAGTGATGCACGAGGATCCATTTCACCCGCTCAAAGTGAATGCATGTTACGCTGTTCACGCTTGTAGTTGTCACAACATTTTCCACAAGAAATGTGATTAAAAACTTTGATACAATATTTAAAATCTCTTACTTAAGCAGCCACATAAAGATTACATTTTATTCAAATAAACCAAAACAATATCACGGTAAATGTCAGTTTAATGCAAAACAAGTAAAAACGTTATATTCGACCGGGTCGAATCTTAAATACCCTCCAAATATTTAGTAAGTGAATTTGAAATGTTTAACTTGGTGGGACAGAGTTCCTTTATATAATATCGTACGTCAACGCCCACTAAAGGGGGCGGGGTTCAAAAATATACAATATCATGTTTTCCACAGACGAACGTATGGGCATTGCTAGACCGTCTTAGACTTCATCACAATTCTCTTTGGAGGCAATAAAAACTGTATTTTGGCGGGGTCGCTCTGGCAAGGGCTGTGGGGGAAACAATTCACCTTTGTCATAAAACTCTAAAAATAAATGCTTGGGATAATTATATACAAAATTAAAATTTCTTTTTTTTGATAGGGTCACTTAGCGGGCAAAGGGGGAGGAGGGGGTAGGGCAGCAACAGGCAGTCATAAAACTCTAAATATAAATGCTTGGGATGATTATATACAAAATTTAAAAAAAAATTGTTTTTTTTTGGTAGGGTCATTTTGGGGGCAAAGGAAGAGGGGGGGGGGGGGGGGGTAGGGCAGAAATCGGCAGTCATAAAACTCTAAAGATAAATACTTGGGATGATTATATACAAAATTTAAAAAAAAAATTGTTTTTTTTTGGTAGGGCCATTTAGGGGGCGAAGGGGAAGGCGGGGGTAGGGCAGAGTAGTACCAGGTTTCGTCTCAGCTTCGTCATTAAAGCTTAAAAGTGTTATTTTTAAGGAATGTAGGCTTACGTAAAACAATATGTTAAATTTTTATGCTATTTTTGCCTATAATAACGCCCACTGAAGTGGGCGGGGTCAAAAAATATTTTTATTTTATTTAATGGCTCCAAGTTTAAGGCGTTGGACCGTATTTGACATAAAAATATATCATTTGCTTAACAAAATAACCAAAAAACTTTAAAAATTATGTTGTTTTTTCTGGGTTGGTTTAGTTCTTCTTAGGGGAACTTTTTTCCCTCTTGCCCGATTTAGCCCATCGTCGAACTTAACCTGCTCTAAGTCTTAAAATATATTTATGCCAAATTTCAAGAGTCTAGCTCTTTTCGTTTGGACTGAATCGTGATTTCCACAGACGGACGGACGGACGGACATGCTCAGTTCGTCTTAGATTTCATCACTGATCAAGAATATATATACTTTATGGGGTCTGAGATGGATATTTCGATGCGTTACAAACGGAATGACAAAGTGAATATACCCTCCAAATTCTTTTTTGGAGGGTATAAAAAGGAACTAAAAGAGCAAATATATAAAACTTAAACAACTCAAAAACAAAACTACCAACAACAACAAACCGAGGTAAGTAATTTATGTTTTATTCGAACAACGCTTAGGCAATATTTTAAGAAGCGATACCAACAGAAATATTACCACGCGCTCTGTTCAAGTAAAGCTGCTTTGAAATTTCACAATTGCAATTATAATGAAAACTTGACTAAAATTGAGAGATTGGAATATTTATCAGGGTCCAAGTTACCGCATTCGATATCGATCGAAATTTTAATACAATTTAAATGGAAATTTCGATCGATATAGAATGCCGTAATTTGTCCCCAGGTCTTTGTGAATATCACAGTGCAACAATATAAATGCCATAAGCACTTCAAAAATAGAATAGAATGTGTTTATATGAAAAAGATTATGTTCATATGGCAGGTTGTTGTCCGTGCTACTCTTTTCTTTTCAAATTAGCCAAATTAAAATAATTCCTATATTAATGATGGAGTAATTATTCGAAAATATAAATTCAGGAAAACATGATAAAAGGCACAAAAAAAGTCAACATCAGTTATAATTATTCAACTTACACAGCAGAGCAGAACAGCTGTTCTCGGAAGCCACTACACTTTCATCATCAGTACTCATATGTATTTTGTTTGGAACAACTTATTAGTTGGCGAAATTCAATATGATAACAATTAAAATTCTTCTGGTTTCTTGACCTCTTCTTAATTATTATTGTATTCTGATATTTTTAAGCTTAAAATAATTAATTTCCTGAAGAAGTCACACAAAGGAGTGACGAAATATTGAAATTAAAAATTAAACTAAAATAAAGAGACCTTAAGCTTAAAAATATCAGAATACAATTATGATAACAATTTTTATATACACAAATTCAACTAGAAAATTGTGTATTAAACGGATGGTAACACACTTTTATTTAATACCCGTGTTGCCATTTGATTATTTTTTTCATGTCCTATTTTCTGTTGCATTATACTTATGCCAAATTTTTTGGGTTTGATTATACTTAAGCACATATGAACGTTTTATTTTTGTTTATGTCCTTCACAGGTTTGTCATTCCATGTGTAATTTCCTCAATATTATCATCAGACCCCATAAAGTATACATATTATGGATCCTTATAAATAGCGATGGCAAATGAGCGATGTCCGTCTGTCTGCACGGTTTTCCCAAGCCCGCAAAAGATCTAAATAGAGACTTTATTCTTGGACTGATGGATTGGAAATGAACTTCAATAAAGTGGCATTGAAATTCAGAAAACACCAAAGTACGGTTCCAGAGCTGGGAAGCTTACACCTATTTGTGGACGCAAAATTTACTAATAAAAACATATATTTTTGTTTTTATTTTTTTTTTTTCTAATTAAATCTCTTTGATACACTGGAAAGAATCAAATATGTCTTAAAAACTAAAAAAATGAAAATTTTTATTCCAGGGATGGGAAATTGAACTTTTTTTGTGCATAGTAAGTCTTTTTTTCCTTGTTTTGTGTTTGCTTTTTCTAATTAAAACTATTTTAGAATTTAGGAAAAAGAAAATTGGTATTGAATTTTAAAAAAATCCAAATTTCGATTCCAGGGTTGGAGAACTGATATATTTTGTGGTACATGAAAGTGGTCAAAAAAAGTTGAAAATTTTGCTTTTTCATTAAGTAAAATTATTTTAGGCCTCATGTAACTCTTAGCATTCGTAAAAAAATATTAAAAATTCACTTCCAGGGTTGGGAAATTGAAATTTTTTTATACATAAAAGTAACCAAAAAGGCAACTGAGGGTTTTTTTCGAATTTTATAATTCAGGAAGAACAAAATTGGTATTAAAATATTCAAAAAATCAAAATTTCGATTTCAGGGTTGGACAACTGAAATACTTTGTGGTACATGAAAGTGACCAAAAAGTGTATAAATTTTAGTTTTTGTTAATTACATTTATTTTATACCTCATTCAGAGTTGCATTGGTTTAAAAAAAAATTTTTGAGTTTCACTTTATAAGAGTAGCAATATGAGTTCCAAATTTTTTTAGTGCATTAAACCTCTTTTATATTTCAGAAAGAGTTACATTTGTGTTAAAAGCAAAAATTTAAAAAATACGTTTCCAGGGTTGGAAAATCGAATTTTTTTTTTGTACATAAGAGTAGCAATTTGATTTCCTAATAATGAGGTTTTAATGAATTATATTTCAGGAAGAATTAAATTTGTGTTAAAAACAAACAAAAATTCGTTTCCAGGGTTCGAAAATCGAAATATGTTGTATATAAAAACAGCCATATAAGTTTGCAATTTAGCAAAGAATTAAATTGGTATCAAAAACCAAAAGAAAACTTAAAATTTTATTCCAGGGTTAGAAAATTAAACACACAATTTCAGGGTTTGACAATTGAAACCTTTTAATACTTAAAAGTAAACAAATTAAAAAAAATTGTGTGTTGTTTTTATTTATAAATTATTACGGTATTGGACATTAGAAAAGCCAAAAAGACAGCTCCAGAGCTGGAAAATTTTAATTATTTTTCGAATACTAAACTAATTTAATAAAATTAAAATGTTGTATATCTTAAAAAGAAAGAAAGAAGGAAATATGCCAGAGTGGTGGCATAAAATAAGTATATTTAAAACTTTAATTCTTCGGTAATTGAATCTAATCCTTATAATTTTAGTTGAATCGTTGGCAATGGTGTTATTGGCTTTTATTAAATTAATAATACTCTTCAGCTCAAAATTAGAGGGCATATAAACTATTATATGCCCACGTAAATAAATAACTAATCTTTAAGTTACGTTTACTTTGTTTCACAATAATAACTTAAGAAGCAGATTTTATAGACGATTTGCAATATATACGAGTGTCAAAGGATACATGAAAAACATCGGTTTCAAAACATTTATTTGCCATATTCAAATTATCCTAGAGCATCGAGCCAAAGCACACGAAAACAATAAAACATAATAGATATGAATACTACAAATTGTTTTAAAACACTTAGATTTAATGGAATATCTAAAACCGTAAAACACAAATACATTCAATTTTATCGCGCAGTAAAAACTAAAATGTACTTTTAGATTCTTCTTTTTTTTGCAATTTATTAAATTTATATACGAGTATGTAGCTGAGTTAGTTTCTTGTCACCTATTACATACGGACATGTTTAATCATGCAGATGCAAGCACCATTAAATGAATTTATTAAAAATTGTTAAATAATTAATATTGAAAACCAAATCATTCAATCATGTGGCGGTAAGTCTACTTACTCGACAACATTTCACAATAGAAATGTTTTTTATTTTTTTCAAATCATCAGTGTGTTAATAATTCGCTGCCTATGCTGTTAGTTTATGTTTTTAAAAGAACCCTTTTTTTAATCAATCAGAGGCTCAGTGGGCTGCATGGTTTCCTCTAGGTTTTTTTTCGTGTTTGTTTTTCCAGAGTTTTGGTTTGTAGTTTTTAAATGTACGCACACATGCAAAATGTTATATGAAATTTATTTCTCTGTGTAAATAAAATAAGCAATTAATTTTGATGCGCTTTGACGCTTTCTGACGTTGATGAGTGTCAGTTTAATATCACAAAAGCAGTGCCTAATAAGACAACATATAACATGTGTCATCGTATCCATTTTGTTTGTGTATTTTTAATTTTTGTCAATTCATTGTAATTGTTGTTGTAACGGTTTTGATTCCGCTGGTCTTTGGTTTATGGTGTGTAATTATGTGTATGTGTGAGTAACCATTAAAGCTTTTGTTTGGAAGTTTTTGTTTTGTGATTGTATTTGTTATTGTTTACGCAGCGGAGATATATTATTGTGTTGGCAACTAAAATTTAATATGAAACAAAATGTACACTGAGGATCAAAATGTAGCGATCGGCAGTGATTGGCTCTTGCCATATCATTTTTTCGGAAAGATTGGTCGTGAATTGTGTTCCAAAACCCCGTTTACTCGTTGTAATTTTCTCGTAAATTTTTGGCTCAAAAACAATACCAGATCTGAGCTCGCATGACTTTAACCTGTACCCAAGATTGAAAATAACCCCAAAAGGAAAGCGGGTTTTGCGACAACTGAAGTGATCAAAGAAAATTACTGTGAGAAAGCAAGAATATCCAACTGCCTTGCGAATTGTAAAAAACGGCACAAATGATTCTTAGGTTCCAACTTTTCTAAAGGACTCAAATTAAAAGTTGAAGAATATGTCAATATATTTGGAGAAAAATATATACTAATCTAATGTTTAGCACAGACCTCGTATAATGCTATTTAATAAACTTTAAACGTTAGACTCTTTGAATTAACAGTTTTTACATCTTGTTAATCAGACTCGTCACAGAGTTCACTTCCGTTCGAAAACAGAATTGATTCCGCATTTTGGTTCTTCCGAAAACGAAACAGTTTTTCACAATGAAATCATTTTTAATATTATGAATGGAATCGGTTAGCAAAATTAAAAATTATTTCATTTCGAAAAATTGTTGCCTTCTTTGTTTTCTAAGGAATCCAAATATGGCATAAATTTCCTTTCCGAACAAAATCGGAATCTCTGACTAGACCGACTAATAAATTTTTTTTGCTAATGATTAGTTTTGATATAAGAACATAAAAATTTAAATAAAATTTCTGGTTAACAAAAATTGCTTATTTGAGCGGAAAAGTTTATTTCGCATATTTACATTTGCTGCAGATCTCTAGTGCGACAGAAACTATTTGAAAAAAAACAAGTAAAAGCGCTATATTCGGCTGTGCCGAATCTTATATACCCTTCACAGATGTAATTCTTCTTTCTTTCTTTCTTGCCAAAACAGAAAGTAGGTTTAATTAAAATATCAAAATAATGTTATCGGTTACTTTTATATTTAAGAAAACGTTTAAATTTTTCGACTAGGAAGCTAAATTTTTGGCTTCTCTTATATCTAATACCTATGAACGTCTTTCGAAAATATTATATATATTTAATTTACAAACAAAACAAAAAATCCGTTTCATGTACCCCAAAAAGTTCTAATTGTCCAACCGTAGAATCGTCTTTGGTTTTTAATGTTGTTGGTTTTTAATACCAGATTACTTCTTTCTGATAAATAAAGTATGTATAATTCATCATAAAAATCAAAAATAACAAATAAAATGGCTGATTTTATGAATCAGAAAATGTCAACTTCCTAACCCTGGAACCGAATTCTTAATTTTTTAATACTAATCTATTTTTTTCTGATATATAAAATAGCTTTAATTCACTAAAAACCCAAAATTTTTAATTTATGTATGTACTATTATGTACGAAAAGTATTTCGATTTTCCAACTCTGGAAGCGAATTTTTATTTTTTTACCAATGCAATTCTTAGTGAGGCGTAACATAGCTTTAGTTGAAAAAAAAAAATACTATTTTTAAACTTTTTGGTCACTTTCACGTACCATAAAATATATCATATGTCCAAACCTGGAGTCGAAATTTTGATTTTTAAGATTTTAATACCAAATTTGTTCTTCCTGAATTATAAAACAGCTCTAATTAGCAAAAAAACAACGTCAATTGCCTTTTTGGTTACATTTATGTTTAAAAAAATTTCAATTTCCTAACCCTGGAAGCGAAATTTAAATTTTTTAAAATTTTCTTTATCAATGCAAATCTTCATGAGGTATAAAGTAGTTTTGTTTAAGAAAAAGTCGAATTTTGCAACCATTTTGGTTATTACATGTACTACAAAATATTGCATGTACCAAAAAAAATTTAATTTTTCTAACCCTGGAAACGAAATTTAAATTTTTTTTGTTTGTTTTTTTTATCAGTGCAATGTTTCTTGAAGTATAAAGTAGTTTTATTTACAAAAAATTGCAAATTTTTTACCATTTTGGTAACTTTCATGTACCATAAAATATTGCACTTGTCCATCCCTGGATTCGAAATTTTATTTTTTATTTTTGAATTTTTGATACCAATTTTGTTCTTCCTAAATTATACGACTGTTTTAGTTGGCAAAAAACAAAAAACAACAACATCGATTGCCTGTTTGATTACTTGCATGTATAAAAAAAATTCAATTTCCCACCCCTGGAAGCAAAATTTGAATCTAAAATTTTCTTTTCTTTTTGCCAATGCAAATCTTCATGACGTATAAAGAGGTTTTGTTAAAGAAAAACTTAACATTTTTAACAATTTTAGTTACTACATGTACTACAAAATACGGAATGGGCCGAAAAAAAAATTTTTATTTCCCATCCCTGAACATTTTTTTTTTTATATTTTTAGTTTTTAATACACCATTGAGACTTCCCAAAGCACGAAATAGGTTTAGTTTGCAAACATTAAAAAAATAAATTATTTTTGGTATAAATTTAGCGTCTAGAAATAGCTGCAAGCTTCCCAGCTCTGGAACCATAGTTCGGATCTATCTGAATTTTAACACCACTCTATTTAAGTTCATTTCCAATCCAACGGTCCAAGAATGAAGTCTCTATCTCTTCTGGGGGCTTGGCTAGACCTGTTTCATTACTTTCACTTATAAAAACAATGCAATTTCCCAACCCTGGAAGTAAAATTTGAATTTAAAAACAAAAATTTTTTTTTGCCAATGCAAATCTTCATGACGTATAAAGTGGTTTTGTTAAAGAAAAACTTAAAATTTTTAACAATTTTAGATACTACATGTACTACAAAATACGGAATAAGCCGAAAAAAAATTTTTTTATTTCCCATCCCTGGAAAATTTTTTTTATTTTTTTAGTTTTTAATAGACCATTGAGGCTCCCTAAAGCACGAAATAGGTTTAATTTACAAACATTAAAAAAAATAATTGATTTTTGGTAAAAATTTTGCGTCGAGAAATAGGTGTAAGCTTCCCAGCTCTGGAACCATACTTCGGATCTTTCTGAATTTCAATAGCAGCCTGTTTAAGTTCATTTCCAATCCAACGGTCCAAGAACGAAGTCTCTAGCTCTTCTGGGAGCTTGGGAAAACCGATTTCACGTACAGACGGACGGACAGACGGACAGACGGACAGACGGACAGACGGACAGACGGACAGACGGACATCGCTCAATCGTCATCGCTATTCATAAGGATCCAGAATATATATACTTTATGGGGTCCCATGTGCATATCGAAGAAATTACACACGGAATGACAAACCTATATATACCCTTTCACTTTTTTGTGAAGGGTATAAAAAACAAGTAAAAGTGCTATATTCCGCTGTACCGAATCTTAAATACCCTTCACAGATGTATATCTCCGTTCTTTCTAAAAAAAAAAGATATATTTCATTTACCAATAAGGTCAAAATATGGAACTTATTTGGTTACTTTTATGTACCAAAAAAATTAGATTTTCCAACCTTGGAATCGCATTTTTAATTTTTTTTGGTTTTTAACATCAATTTAATTCTTTCTGAAGTATAAAATAGGTAAAATTCATTAAAAAAAACCAAAGTTGAGTACTTATATGGCTACTTTTACATACCAACAAAAATTTAGACTTTCCAACCCTGGAACTGAATATCTAATATTTTTAGTTTTTAATACCAATTTAATTTTTCTTGAAGTACTAAATAAGTTTTAGTTCACTAAAAAAAACTAAATTAAGACATTATATTGCTGTTTTTATATAACAAATATATATCGATTTTCGAACCCTGAAATAGAATTTTTAATTTTATTTATTTATTACACGAATATTATTCTTTTTGAAGTATAAATAAAGTTTAATTCACTGAAACAATCAAAATTAGGAACTTATATGGCTGCTTTTATGTACTAAAATAATTTCAATTTCCGAACCCTGGATGCCAAATTTAATTTTTTTTTTTTGTTGTAAGTTTTTTAACGAACATTCATATTGCTTTATTAGATTGAATTAAGTGGTGACAAACACAATACACATGAGCACTGAAGATGAAGACGTTGGGGCTTTCGAAAACAGCTGCTCTGCTCTGCTGTGTAAGTTGAATAACTAAAAAAACTAATGTTGACTTTCCTTTGTGCCTTGAAGTATTTATCATATCTTTCTGAATTTAAAAAAAAAAATTAGGCTATAAATCTTAATTCGATTTAAATTTTTTTTCTTGTTTTTCCAATGCAACTCTTAATGGGGTATCAAATAGTTTTATTTAAGAAAAACTTAAAATTTGTAAAAGCTTTGGTCGCTTTCACTTACTACAAAATATTGTAGTTGTCCAACCCTGGAATCGAAGTTTTGAATATTTTAAATTTTAATACCAATTTTAGTTTTCTTATTTCTAAAATAGTTTTTATTAGCAAAAATACCCTACTTCTCTGTACAAAAAAATAACTGCAATTTCCCATCCCTGAAAAAAATTTTATTTTTTTAGTTTTTAATACAAATTTTATTTTTATTAAATAGGTTTAATTTAGAAACAAAAAAATAATTGGTTTTTGGTATTAATTTTGCGTCCAGAAGTAGGTGGAAGTTTTCCAGCTCTGAAACAGTATTTCATATATTTCTGAATTTTAATACCACTCTATAGAAGTTCATTTCCAATCCATCAGTCCAAGAATGAAGTCTCTAGGGTTTTCCCAAGCCCCTTGGGGACATGGCTCATTCGTCATCGCTATTTATAAGGATCCAGAATATATATATATTCTATCGGGTCCCATGTTAATATTGAGGAAATTATACAGAGAATGACAAACCTATATGTGACCTTCTCCGAGAAAAGGGACCTTGTGTGTGAAAATGAAGTTTTGAGGAAAACGCATTTAAGGTTTCATAACGCATTATCACTTTGAACACACTTGCAGTTGGGAGATGCGATTGTTTGACACACTAGGTCCTTTTCTCGGAAAAGGTCACATATATACACTTTCACTTTTTTTGTGAAGGGTATTACAGCACCATTTTATTCTAGCTTTGAGAGAGTTTACATAATTGCTGACTACTGTACGGCACTTACATTTTCAAATTATCTTTCTCGGATTTTCGAATGATTATTACCCAAACGCTATGAAAATGTAGCGACTTTTGAAAACAGTCGTTCTGCTCTAGTGTGTAAGCTGCATAATTAAATTGATGTTGAATTTTCCTTGTTCTTTGGAATATTTATTATGCCTTAATAAATTAAAAAACACGTGACGAACAATTAACTTATAAATTTTAATTGAATTTAATTAAAATACCTAATTTATTAAACACAATTCGCAGTCTAGTATTAAAAAAATGCAAATCATAAAATATTGGCTTAACTAAAAATGGCACAAAAATTGAGAAAATAGGACACGAAGAAAATAATCAAACGGCAACCGGAGAATTTAAAGTGTGTTACCATCGGTTTGATACAATTCTCGTATACTCTTCAATAATAAAATTTTGTGTAAATAAAATCTGTTACCACATTTGACTCAGGCAGCTAATAAATGTGGACGAACAAAAAAAATAAACATGAGTACTGGGGATTAAATGTGTAGCGGCCTTTGAAAACAGTTGTTCTGCTTTGCTATTTAAAATTGTATTATTAAATTGATATTTATTTTGCCTTTCTGAATTTAACAATTTTAATTAGATTTAAAGTAGCAATAAATATATTGATATAAAATACTTACATTAAAAAGTATTGTTGTATAGACAATCACGCATTAGGGTTTGTAAAAATACCGGCAGTATCGCTGATTAATATATCGCTATCGATTTTTAAAACTTGCAGTTTTGATCTCCACTGTTAAATATTACAAATGTTCAGGCATATGAACGAGTGAGTATGTTTTGTCTCTGCATCTGTTTATTATGTTTGACTTTTCGGTTTTTTCTTTGGTGCAATTAAAATTATTGTAATTTATGTGCCAGCTTTTGTAAATATTTTTCTTCTCTTTTTTTTATATTTTCTTTGCCAAATTTATTTTTGTTACATGACAGCAACAACAGCATAACAACAACAACAACAACAACAGCAAAAACACATCCTTTTATCATATACAAAAGCGAAAATCAGGACACATCATTATTACATATCAGTCAATATACAAAATTAATTTTTGTCTGTATCCGGCCTATTCGTTGCCATAATAATAGATTTTGTAAACAAACATGGCAAGATTACATGCATATATATTGCATACGAGTGTGTGTATGTGTGTGTGTCTGCAATCTCTGGCTAACTATGCATTCCATTTTGTGCGTATGAATTCGTTTGTTGAAACCTTTATTAAAAAATAAAAAAAAAAATAAAAACAGAAAGAATATGAAAATAATAATAACCGACTGCGTTGTTGCGTAAAATCAAATAATAAGCATCACTAATTGCGTAAATTGTGACTGACCAATGCGACATTATGTGGTTCTTTAACAAAAGGCATACGCATTTTCGTTTAGGTTGCTGATGCGAAAATATTAAAATAAACAAATAGATATTTCATGCTTTTCAATGTGTGTGAAATTGTGTGCACTGTTTATTGCAACAAAACGTATATGCAACATTTTGTCAATAAGTGTGTGCATGCATGTGCATGAGCAAGTGAGAAAATGCAGCTATCTTCTGTAGCACTTTCAAATTTGTATTTAGTAATAAATGTTTCGTAAATATTTTGTAATAATTTTTTACTCATATAAAACAATTCGAATACACATTGAAATTTAAAACACTCAAGGTAAACAAATAAATGGTAAACAAATGATAAGAAAACGGACAATAATGGAACAATCAGGTGAAATGGAGGAAAATTCAAATGCGATAGTTTGATGCCAAATACTTTCACAAAATATATTTGGGAAATTCAAATGACCGTCATATGTTTTAAAATACTGCCACAACTATGAACGATGCTATGAACGATCCGTCATAATTTAAAGAGTTATTTCAAAATTCGCTCATAGTATGTTAAGAAAATAGTAGGTTTGTAATTGTTTGCTCTCCAAGGCCAAAAAAAAAAAATTACAATATTTCTGTAATTTTCTAAAATTTTTATTTTAATTGTAAACTATAAAAGTCGATTAAACAACAAATTCTTAAATATATATCACATTCGCGGACAGTTCATTTTCGCATAGTCCCTTCGTGGGGCATGGTCTGTATCTTCCGATCTACTATAGATAATTAATCCGCGACTGAAGCAAAATAATTATAATTAAAAATATAATTATATTTAGTGAAGATTTTTAATAATTTAATTTTACGGTTATCGCCGTCATGTCCCATCCACAATTCCAAATTGGTCACACAGGACACATCGGGATTTCCCGTCTTGACATCTGAAGCCTGAGAGCTACTACAAGTAGGTTTTTCTTCTTTATCTGGGATTTCGTCGAAACTTGCTCCATCTGGCTCATAATTTGGATCGCTGCCATACTCTCCATCATCGCTGAAAGGATCGGATACAGATTCATCGCCACAATCAACTTCTTCGAACAGTTTCAAAACTCTATCTCTTTCTTTGTGGTATCGGTCCATTTTTCCTACAAGAATTCACTACACAAGTAGCACATTTCTTTAGTTACTTATGTCCAACTTTATGTTAATTCAAAAGTGGCTCGATTTCGTATTTTTACAATAAAATTTATTTACCTTTATCCGCAAATTTATTTGCGTTTATTCGTTGCAAGACAACAAGTGTAACTGGACGCAAATCAAAAAATGTACTGAAGACTAACGAGATATCCCGTCTTGCTTCTACTGATGCGTAATAGATAGCAGCATATGTTTGCAAGTGTTATTGGCTGTTATTTTTAGTTCTATAGCGCCTAAAAGAAAATTAATAAAGCAAACCATAATTTAAGATTAAATTTAGTGCGGGAGCTACCTGCTTGTCCCAATGATTTAAAAACTTGTTGACGGTATATGCCGTCCTGTCCCAATATTTTTCATTAAATTTGACGGCATACGCCGTCTTGTCCGCGAATGTGATATAAAATAAACTAAACAAATAAGAACGTTATATTCGACCGGCTCGAATCTTCAATACCCTTCAAATATTTACTAGGTAAATTTAATTTTTGTGGGACAGAGTTTCTTTAAGAACCAATTTTAAATCTCTATTTTGAGAGAGTCATTCCGTGAATTTTGATGTGTTTTACCTCTGCAAGATCAGCGAACAACTCAGCTTCTTATAGCCTTAAGGAATACAAATTGTTCAAAATTTAAACTGTATTTGTGTATAATATCGTACGCCCACTAAAGGGGGCGTAGTCCAAAAATAGACTATATCATGTTGTCCACAGACGCACGTATGGGCATTGCTAGATCGTCTCAGATTTCATCACTGGTCAAGAATATATATATATATATATATATATATATATATATATATATATATTTATTTTATGGGGTCGATTTCTTTTTGGAGGGTTTTAAAACTATATTTTGTCGAGGTCTCTCTGGCAAGGGTCTCCGAGGGAGACATTTCACCTTTGCCATAAAACTCTAAAAATAAATGTTTGGGTTAATGAAATGTAAAATTTATTTTTAATTTCTTTTATAGGGTCATTTAGAGGGCAAAGGGGGAGGAGGGGGTAGGGCAGAGTAGTACCAGGTTACATCTTAGCTTCGTCATAAAAGCTTAAAAATTAAATTTGTAATGAATGTAAACTTAAGTAAAACAATTCGTTGAACTTTTACATTATTTTTGCATATAATAACGCCCATTAAAGGCGGCGCACAGTGCTTTGTCGCCATATAGTGAATCGGCAAAATTAGAGAAGTTATCGTAGAAAAATGAAATTTGGTGTGCTGGTTCAAAATATGTTAGTTAAGAAAAATTCGAAGTTTCGGAAAAATCGGTGCAAGGACATGACTACCTCCCATACATAATTTTTCTCAAACACTAAATTGTAACTACATTAGTGATCAGAATGCACTGAAAACTTATAACAACTTATAAAACTATATTTTTGGGCTCTCTGGAAAATTTCGCTTCATTCGATACAAGGACATGACCATCTCCCATATATCCTTTTTCTCATAAACTAAATTTTTGCTACATTAGTGATCAAAATGCAAATAATTTAATATTCTCTTTAAAAAGGGTCATAAATAAAATTGTTTCTAAATTTGCTTAACAAATAAGATAATTAATTTTAATTGTAATTTATGAAGTTTTTTTTCAAAATGTATTTCTCAATTTCTTTGAATTCATCATTTTTTTTAATGTGTTTTGTAGACCTAAGTGACGATAATTCCGGATCCGACATTAATAACAAATGAGCCATTAAATCTCTATTTGTATTTTCTCTCGTCGTTTTTCTTGTATGGGATAATCGCACATTCCTTATATTTTTATGACTGGCCTCTAAGGCTTCTTCGGACAAACTACCTAGAATAAAAATAGTTTTAAAAAATGTGTAAAACGTTTTTTTGATATTTTATTACCTATTGGCAAGTTGAAGTATTCCAGAACATCGCACCCATGCACTAAAGCCGCGGCGGGGTTCAAAAAATAATTGTTTTGATCCAAGGTTAATGCGTGGTACCTTCCTTGACATAAAATTATCTGATTTGCTTAACAAAATAACCAAAAAACTTTAAAAATAATGTTGTTTTTTTCTGGGTTGGTTTAATTCTTTTTAGGGGAACTTTTTTGCCTCTTGCCGATTTAGCCCATCTCCGAACTTAACCTGTGCTATCCTTCAAGATATATTTACACTAAGAGTCTAGCTCTTTTCGGTTGGACTGAATCGTGATTTCCATAGACAGACGGACGGACGGACGGACATGCTCTGATCGTCTTAGATTTTATCACTGATCAAGAATATACATATATACTTTATGAGGTCTCAAATGGATATTTCGCTGCGTTACAAACGGAATGACAAAGTGAATATACCCTCCATATTCTTTTTTGGAGGATATGAAAAGAAAATATTTAACAATTATCCTATAAATCTTAATTGAAATTAATATAGCAATCTGAATATTCATTAAAAATGGTTACATACAAATTTAAGCTGTGGCTTGAGCTAACAATAACAATAAAAACGTGTGAACGTTTAAGTATAAATAAAACAATTCAAACCAAAAAAAAAGTTTGGCTTAGGTATAATGGAACAAAAAATTCAGAAAAATGGAGCATGAAGAAAATAATCAAATACACGGGTATTAAAAAAATAATGTGTTAATATCAGGTTGATACAGTTCTCGTATGCAATTTCCTAATAATTTTTTTTTATATAAGAACTGTTATCATATTCAACTAAGCCTCCTAATAAGTGGTGACAAACACAATACACCTGAGCACTGATGATGAACGTGCAGCGGCTTTCGAAAACAGCTGTTCTGCTCTGCTGTGTAAGTTGAATAACAAAAACTGGTGTTGACTTGCCTTTGTGCCTTGGAATCTTTATCAAGTTTTTCTGAATTTAAACAACACTTTCGAACAATTAGCCTATAAATCTGAATTGAAATAAGACAACAATATTCGATACAAAAATACTTCCATAGAAAAGAAATTATTTTCAAAAGTGTTTTTTTTTAAGAATAACTTTTAAACAGCTTTGTCAAACGATTCCAAAAACTAACCAGCTCTTGACAATAAATGAAACCCGCTTCGAGCGCTATCAATCGGGTCAAGAAATTAATTATACGTGATCAATTAATGTTTTCATTTTTTTTACAGGTATTGAAAAACTATATGAATCACCTCTTGCCACGTGGGAAGCGCCTGATCCATTCGAAAGTTATAGTAGTTTCAAAATTAAAGTACAGTCGACTTCGCTTTAGTGGAAATAACCAAAACCCAATTTTTTTCAATTATCCGATATATTCTCTAAAACGTGGTTCGTATTACTGAAATTTGTTACAGTTAAGCGTACTGCTTAAAATCAGTAAAACAATATTTTTTATATCAAATCTGTATATATTTTTTTACGTCAATCTAACGTAAACATTTTCTTTAAAAGAAATATTATTTATAGAATTATTCATTTTGTTGTTGAAATTTTTCACGAATGCCTCGAAAATGTCTAGCCATTTGCATTGACAATATAATAGAAAAATACAACAAAATCCGTAAGAGCGAAAAGGACAAATACATTTTGCATTTAATTTTTTAACGCACAAAACATGCAAAATTTTTTCAGCCTTAACTTATGCAATCAATTTCTAATAAATAAATTTGTCATTGTTTATTTTTTCACTAAAGCGAAGTAAGTTTCATACAAAACGTAGTTGTGGGCTTGCTTTTGGTTTTCAGTAATACGATATTTTCAATAAAGCGATGTTTCGCTAAGGCGAAGTGAAAAAACTAGCTGCGTTTAAAATCAGTGCGGGGATTTGCATCGCTTTCAGTAATCCGTTCTTTTTTCAGTAAATCGTGTTGCGCTAAAGCGGATTCTATGGTAATACAATTTTTGGCGGTGAAAATTAGAGGGGAAGTTTCAGGGATGACTCTTCAGGTCAACCGTTTTAATTTTTTTTTTTAATTTTGATATCAATTATTTATAAAAATTTTTTTTCTGATTACCAGACTGATTACGGGACAATTTTAAAAGACTTGAACTCGTTTAACCGAAACAATTGTCAGTTATCCGAACTTATTTTTATTGAAAATCTTCTATAACTGAAGCAAATTTTCGAATTTTTCCGTATATAGCCAAAGTAGAGCCATATAGATGGATAGAGAGAGATAGAGAAAGAGAATGTGAGAGCAACAATATCATAGCTTAGCATATATTTATGAATATAAAAGAAATATCGATACACATGCACACATATGCCAACGAGTATATCCGGTTCATCCATACATTTTTGTGCGTATCCGTACAACTGCGAGTAGTTTTATGCAAATAAATGCGTGTTTGTGCGTAGAGAAAACTTTGCGCTGACATACACAAACGATAGCAAACATTCGCCGATACGAATCTGTACCATAAAGCGAAATGTCAGTTTATATTTGCTCACTTATTATTATATTCACACATCCATACACATTCTCGCACACACCCACATTCGAAAAAAACATATAATACTACAAAAATCATTGCCTACTTTTGCGGTGTACAATAAGCGGGTGTTAATTGCTTAAATTAATTTTATTAAAAATTCGTTAAATCTTACTTGTTATTTATCTGTTATTTTTCTGCCTGTTTTCAATTTTGTCCACCCGTGGCTATTGTTTGCAAATGAAAGATATAATTATATGTGCATTACCAATAATAATAAAATATTATTGGCAAAAAAAAACAACAACAAACCAACTGAAAATGTCAATATTTTTTAACACAAACAACAAAAATAGCGTAAAAACTGTAATTGGTAGGCAGTAAAGTGGAAGATATGAAATTCAAATTAATTTTAACACGAGATAATTTTGACTTAAATTGTTAATACAGTTAAGTAGATAATAAATATTAATGTGCAAACTTATGAGAGAAAAATAGGCGTAATTAAACAGAAATGGACACACGAAATATGGAGAGAGCAGAAAAACTAAATAAAATAAACCACAAGAAAGTGCAGCAGGCCAATGCCTCGACTGCTAAGAGATGTTATTAAAAAACAAACTGATTAACTAAATTAACCACACACTATAATAAATAATTATTAATATAAAAGTTTTTTATTCAGACTCAAGTTCAAATCTGAAATCTTCATATTATTTTGCAGGAATTTTTACTAAATTCAAAATATTTTATTGAAAGTACTGATCCGTTTTTGCTAGTTTGGCGATCATAAAAATATGCTAAATGTTCCACTCTTAATAAAATAAAACCGAAATACGGTTCCAGAGCTGGGAAGCTTACACCTATTTCTCGATGCAAAATTAACTACCAAAAACCAATTATTTTCTTGATTGTTTGTAAATTAAATCTGTTTCATGCTTTGGGAAGCCTCAATGGTCTATTAAAAACTACAAAAATAAAAATAAAATTTCCCGAGATGGGAATTTAAAAGTTTTTTTTTTCTTGTACATGTGATATTTTGCAGTACATAAAAGTGACAAAAACGGTTACAAATTTTAAGTTTTTCTTAAATAAAACTACTTTATACCTTATTAAGTGTTGTAGTGGTAAAAAACAAAACAAAAATTTAAATTTCGCTTCCAGAGTTGGGAAATTGAAAGTTTTCTTTGGGACATGCAATATTTTTTCCCACATGAAAAAAATCGCTTCTAGGGTGGGGAAATTGAAATTTTTGTATACGTAAAAGTAACCAAAAAGGCAACTAACGTTGTTTTTTTTTTTTTAATTAAAACTATTTTAAAATTCAGAAACCACGAAATTGGTATAATAAATTAAAAAAATTAAAATTTCGATTCCAGGGTTGGACAAACGATATATTTTATGGTACATGAAAGTGACCAAAAAGTTTAAAAATTTGATTTTTTTTTGTCAAGTAAATGTTACACCTCACTAAGAATTGCATTGGTAAAAAAATAAATATTCCAGAGTTGGGAAATCGAAATATTTATTCTGCATAAAAGTAACCAAAAAGGCAATTGACGTTGTTTATTTTTGCTAATTAAAGCTGTTTTATAATTCAGAATAAATAAAATTGGTATTAAAATCTTAAAAAATCAAAATTTCGACTCCAGGGTTGGACAAATGAAATATTTTATGGTACATGCAAGTGACCAAATAGTTTAAAAATTATAATTTTTTTGTCAAGTAAGACTATGTTACACCTCACTGAGAATTGCATTTTGGTAGAAAAACAAAAATTCGCTTCCAGAGTTGGAAAATCGAAATAGTTTTGGTACATAAAAGTACCCACATAAATTCCATATTTTGTTTTTTTAGTGAATTAAACCTATTTTATACTTCAGGAAGAATTATGTAAATTGGTATTAAAATTTTTAAAAATTAAAAATTAGGTTCCAGGGTTGGAAAATTTTTTAGACATAAAAGTAGCCATATAAGTTTCTATTTTTTGGCTTTTTTTTGTGAATGAAATCTTTTTTATACTTTCGGAGGAGTTAAATTGGTATTAGAAAGCAAAACAACTAAAACTCCAATTTCAGGGTTGGAATATCGAAATTTTTATATTCATAAAAGTAACCATATAATTAAAAACCAAAAAAAATTTAAAAGACTAGTCTACGGTTGGACAATTAGAACTTTTTGGGGTACTTGAAACGGATTTTTACTTTTTGTTTTTAAATTAAACATATATAATATTTTTGAAAGACGTTCAGTGGTATTAGAAAGAAGCAGAGCGACACATTTAGCTTCCTAGCCGAAAAATTTTAACGTTTTCCTAAATATAAAAGTTACTGATAAGAACATTCTGTTTTAGAAAGAAAGAAGGAACAAATATATCTGTGAAGGGTATTTAAGATTCGGCACAGCCGAATATAGCACTTTTACTTGTTTTGTTTTCTTTTTACCAATGCAATTCTTTATGAGGTATAAAGTATTTTTATTTAAGAAAAATTCGTAACAATTTTGGTCATTTTCATGTACTACAAAATATTGCAGTTGTATCACCCTGGAATGGAAATTTTTATTTTTTTTTTTTATTTTAATAGCAATTTTGTTTTTCCTAAGCTCTAAAATAGTTTTAGTTAGCAATAAAATAACGTCAGCTGGCTTTTTGGTAACTTTGATGTATAAAAAATATTCAATTTCCCAACCCTGGAAGCGAAATTTTAAATTTTTGTTTTATTTTTTACCTCTACAGCACTTAATGAGGTATAAAGTAGTTTTAATTATGAAAAACATAAAATTTGTAACCATTTTGGTCACTTTTATGTACTACAAAATATTGCATGTACCAAAAAAAAAAAATTCAATTTTCCATCCCTGGAAAAAAAGTTTTTGTTGTTTTAACTTTTAATACAAATTTTATTCTTCCCAAGGTATGAAATAGGTTTAATTAACAAACAAACAAAAATTGATTTTCGCTAGTATAGATTGCGTCCAGAAATAGGTGTAAGCTTCCCAGCTATGGAACCGTATTTCAATACCACTTTATTTAAATTTGTTTCCAATTCATCGGTTCAAGAACGAAGTCCATAGCTCTTCTGGGGGCTTAGAAGAACCGGTTTCACATACAGACAGACAGACAGATGGACATCGCTCAATCGTCATCGCTATTCATAAGGATCTACACACACTATGACACTTTTGTGTGAAGGGTATAAAAAGGATCCAGACTTGAACTTGAGGTCCTCTTGAATATGAAAAATATTTACTTTTAATTGTCATACGTTAATTGAATTGACAAAATTTTTTATATGTGAATGATAGCTTTTTAATCAATTATCTGAATATTGTTGATAATCATTTGCTGATAAGTCGAAAATACTCATTTATTGATACTTCGGAAGTAGAGAAAAGTTTAGTTCCCCAAATACGATTTTGTTAATGTTTTCATTTGTTAGTACATTAATTTGGAAGATTGTTTAAGTTTATTTAATTTCCCCACAGCAAAATACTTCATTTTGCAAAAGATTGTGCATTTCAAATATCGCCAATAATAAAAACAAATTTTATCAAAATTATCTGCTTGTTTTACGCCCTTATCTGTTATCCGACTACATTGCGATACCTAATGAAAGTATATTTAATAAAAATAATTGCGAATACATCAAAAAGGACTCCTGCAAACCCACTTTACCTTTGCAATTTGCTACATTGCACTATTAACACTCCATGCAAAATGTAATTTAACATTATTTGATTCATTTTGGTCAAATAATGATAATACGCTAAAATTGCTTGATTGTACGTAATTTGATATAGAACGTTTACTGCGGTTTTAGCACAAATTTTCAAACAGAAATGGAATATTAAAAAACATATATGTATATGGCATAACGATGCCACATTATTGTTAAGCCATTGCCGCTGACCAAAGCACTCGCTCGCATTTCGAGAAAAATATACACTTTTGGAGGGTCCATTTGTATGAAATGAAATTAAGCCCACCATATTTATGCATTTTCCTCAATTTCGCCATTCAACTAGAGCTAAGTTTTTAAGTGTGTGTGAAGTGTGTGTGTGCACATGTGTTTTTGTGTGTGTATAAAAATTATGTGCATGTGCGTGGGCTTTTGTGAGCGCCTTTGTATGCGATAAAATCCGTAGTGTACGTGTCTGTCTGTACGTTTGTGCGGCTGGAACAACTGAAAATGATTGGCTTTAGAAATTATGTATTCATGCACAATATATGCATAATTGTGGCTATGAACAACATAAATGAATTTAACAATGAATTTAAATTATATTCTATTATACATACAATTGGACAGCAACGACGACCAACAATTATTGACCACAAGTTTAAATGAAGAATGAATAATGGCGGAAATAGTGAATGTTTGGCTGAAAAATATTTTCATATCTAATTGTATCTAACAAAAAAGTAAACAGCAATTTCTAGACTAATTATTAATTTGTGCCTGTAGGATATTCATAGCGGGATTGTTGGTCAAGAGTCGCGCATCCAAAAGTAAAATGAAAAGAATACTAAAAGCAAAATAAGCGCGAGAAATGCTATTTAAAACCATATGGATTAGTGGCAAACTTGCGTATCATCGCAATTAAACGAATTTCAATTAATATTTTGAACTTCTTGCTTAATGGTGCAAACGAGGCCCGTGTAAAAAATAAGGTAGATTCATATTTTATTCGCCTTTTATTTTTATTATCTTCAAAGTGCATTCCACCGAAACTGCAATACAACTCTTGCGTATGCTCGATGCATCGAAATTACTGGACCGTGCGCAGGAGAGTGCGAAGACAGTAGGGCAGCCATGTCTATTGAGTTTCTTGAGCACCGTCACTGTCAGGGCTGCATTTCATTGTGTCATCGCTACTATAATCGGTTCTGCTTTTCCGCAACCCATTATTTGTTACACACAACAGATTCTTATCAAAAGCGCGTCCATTTGTGGCCGATGTACCAAAGAATCACACTACGCATTACAGATGGAATTCGTTCTTTGGCCGAACTACTGATGTCTCCTACCCACTTACAATTTTGAAAATTCAACTCTTATGTTCCTAGACACTAGTCCCTCAATCCTCCTTCCGATAACTAATCTTCCTTGTTCTAGCATAATGCACCGTCATCGCCTCAGTAATGGTCCTACCCAAAAAAAAAATAAATAAAATCCAAATAAAAGTGACATAACTGGCTCTGTCGCATCTTATAAACCCTTCACCCACGTAAATCTGCATATCTGTATATACACACATTTATTCCACCCCTGGAACCGCTTTTCAATACTAATTTACTTATTTCTAAAACATAAAATATGTTTGATAACCCAAAAAATAAATTACTTTTATTTAGTTAATTTAATATAAAACAAGTAAAAGTGCTATATTCGGCTGTACCAAATCTTAAATACCCTTCTCAGATGTAATTCTTCTTTCTTTCTTGCTAAAACAGGAAGTAGGTTTAATTAAAAGATGTAACATAGTTTTACTTTACAAAAAAATTTAAATTTTTAAACTTTTTGGTCACTTTCACGTACCATGAAATATTTTATTTGTTCAACCCTGGAGTGGAAATTTTTTAAGATTTTAATACCAACTTTGTTCTTCCTGAATTATAAAATAGTTTTAATTAGCAAAAACAACAACGTCAATTGCCTATTTGGTTTCTTTTATATATTTCAATTTCCCTACCCTGGAAACGAAATTTAAATATTATGAAATAGTTTTCTTTAAGAAAAACTTAATATTTGTAACCTTTTTGGTAACTATTGCAGTTATCCAACTCTGGAATCTAAATTTAGATTTTTTTTAAATTTTTGATGCCAATTATGTTTTTCCTGAACTAAAAAGTAAATTTAATTAATAAAAAACCGACGTTAGTTGCCTTTTTGGTTACTTCTATGTATAAAAAAAATTCAATTTCCCATTCCTGGAAGCGAAATTTTAATTTTTAAAATTTTTTTTATCAATGCAAATCTTCACGAGGTATAAGGTAGTTTTGTTTAAGAAAAACTAAAATTTTGTAACCACCTTGGTAATTACATATACTACAAAATATTGCATGTACCAACAAAAACTATAATTTTCCCAACCCTGGAAGCGAAATTTTATTTTTTTGTTTATTTATCATGAGGTATAAAGTAATTTTTTTAAGAAAAATTTAAAATTTTAACCATTTTGGTCACTTTCATGTACTATTAAATATTGCACTTGTCCATCCCTGGATTCGAAATTTTATTTTTTATTTTTGAATTTTTTATACCAATTTTGTTCTTCGTAAATTATGACAGGCTTAGTTAGCAAAAAAAAAAACAACATCAGTTGCCCGTTTGATTACTTTCACGTATAAAAAAATTGCAATTTCCCACCCCTGAAAGCAAAATTTTAATTAAAATTTTTTTTTGGCCAATGCAAATCTTCATGACGTCTAAAGAGGTTTTGTAAAAGAAAAACATAAAATTTTTAACAATTTTAATTACTACATGTACTACAAAATACGGAATGGGCCGCCGAAAAAAAATTTTTAATTTTCCATCCCTGAAAAAAATTTAATTTTTTTTAGTTTTTAATACACCATTGAGGCTTTCCAAAGCAAGAAATAGGTTTAATTTAAAAACATTAAAAAAATAATTGATTTTTGGTATAAATTTTGCGTCGAGAAATAGGTGTTAGCTTCTCAGTTCTGGAACCGTACACCGGATCTTTCTGAATTTCAATACCACTCTATTTAAGTTCCAATCCAACGGTCCAAGAACGAAGTCTCTAGCTCTTCTGGGGTCTTGGGAAAACCCCAGACGTACAGACGGACGTACAGCCGGACGGACATCGCCAAATCGTCATCGCTATTTATAAGGATCCAGAATACATATACTTTATGGGGTCCCATGTGCATATCGAAGAAATTACACACGGAATGACAAACCTATTTATATATACCCTTTCACTTTTTTGTGAAGGGTATAAAAATTATAATTTCCAGCCCTGGAGCTATGTTTTTGTTTCTTCTAAGTTTTAATATCAATGAATTTCTTTAAAAACCATCAAATATGTTTAATCTATTAAGAAAAAGAAAAAATTTGTTTTGTTCAGCTACTTTTATATACCAAAAGAAAAAAAATCAATTATCCAACCTTGCCTTCTCTTTTTAATCTTTGTTAGGTTTTTATACCAATTTAATTCCTTCTGTAGTAGAAATAAAAAACAAAATTAGTTTTAGTCAAATACTCTAATATAACAAAAACAAATTTAAATTTTCCAGCTCTGGAACGGTATTAATAAATTTTGAATATAACAGTCGATTTTATATATAAAATTTTTTTTTTTTTCGGAAATTTCTTACGAGAATTGTATCAAACCGATGGTACGGCACTTTAAATCCCGGTGTTGCCGTTTGATTATTTTATTCATGTTCACTTTTTTAAATATTTGGTGGCGCTATTCTGTAGCTAAACTTTAATGGTTTTGTTTTTATACCCTCCAAGACAAAGTTGCGTGGTATTTTCACGTTGTCATTCCATGTGTAACGCAGCGAAGTATCCCCCTAAAAACCCCATAAAGTGTACATATTCTTGATCAGTGATGACATCTAAGATGATCTAGCGATGACCGTTCGTCTTTGGAAAACACGATACAGTGCAAACGAAAAGACTCAGAATATTGAAATTTGGTACAGATAAATTTTAAAGAGTAGCACAGGTCATGTTCGTAAATGGACTGAATTGTGCTAGAGGGAAAAAAGTTCCCCTAAGAGGAACTAAGCCAACCTATAAAAAACAACATAATTTTTAGTTTTTTTTTTTTGTAATTTTGTTAAGCAAATGATATATTTTTATGTCAAAGAAGGTCCAACGAGTTAAACTTGGAGCCATAAAATAAAAAAAAGCATTTTTAAACCCCGCCCCCTTTAGTGGGCGTTATTATATACAAAAATAGTTCAAAAATTTAACAAATTGTATTAACTAAGCCTACATTTTTAAAAAATAAAATGTTTACCCCGGTATTCATAAAAAAATAAAACGTATTTGAAATCTGTTTTAAGAAA
Source organism: Linnaemya tessellans (assembly GCA_951800035.1). Lineage (NCBI taxonomy): Eukaryota > Metazoa > Arthropoda > Insecta > Diptera > Tachinidae > Linnaemya > Linnaemya tessellans. Next base: position 23,066,081 of record OX637532.1, on the reverse strand, counting down.
ATTTTGTATGAAAAAATTTTAAAAAATACCGGGGTTAAACTTTTATGACGAAGCTGTTGTCAGCTTGTGTTAGTGATGGAGGCATAGCACTGGTCACAGAACATAATTTACAGCGACTGGCACTGTCATGTTAAATAGCTACAAAAAATTATCTACCTTCTCATCTTTCTTCATGTGTCCTTTCAATACTATTTGCTCCTTTCTAGTTCCGAAAATAAGATGCAACGCTTCATTTCTACCACAAGATTAATTTTCTAGTCGAAAAACGACTACGGAATAATATTTCGACGTGTCCTATGTGCTACAGCAACAACAATATTCTCTAGTCTTGTATTGTCTGGTCTTGTCTTGTCTTGTTTTATCTTGTCTTGTCTTGCTTTGTCTTGTGTTGTCTTGTCTTGTCTTGTCTTGTTTTGTCTTGTCTTGTCTTGTTAATGTTATTAAATCGAAAAGAATAAAACAATTACACAAATGGGGCCCATTTTATCAACCATAGAATAGACTAGATAAATTTTTCAAAATAATGTTCCACAATTTGAAAATGTTGTTCTGGAATTAAACGGCTAATGATGACTTCCCAAACCCTGTTGAATGGCAACGTATTCTTAACTGTCAAAATATATAGTCATCTATAGCAGCTGGAAAAAACCCCCCCACACACACACACATACATATTTATTTATTCATTTTAATTTCGCCTATTAATAACTCTTTATTGCCATTTTTCATTGCATATAATCCTCGAGGTAAAGTCTTTCTTTACTGTACATTGAGGTTGAAACAAAATAAACTTTTTTAAAGTTTTTTTTTCTGTTCACGTTTAGATGTGCCCTAACTCTTCATGCTGTTGCTGTTATATACTATTTAACTTTTTTTTTCATTGAAAAACTTTTCACATCAACAATTTGGAAAACATTAAATTATACTTCTGTGTTCAACCGCTAGCAGTAGTAGCTGCGTTGTAATTGTTGTTTTTGCCTTTTGTGGATGTTGGAGAAGAAATAAAAGCAACATAGAGGGAAAGTGAGTGAGTTGAATAGCAAAAAAAAATAAATAAATAAATAAAGAAAGGAAGAAAGAAATAATAACATCTTTTATTTGTATTTTTAAATGCTCATGATGTCATCATAATAATTATGACTCTGGCCAGTCACCACCACCCTTTGGGGTCTTAAGAGTTTAGCCGAGTTGCTGAAACGAGTTGGGCTGTGCAGTAGTAGTTGACACAGACTTTTAGTGGCATTACAAAAGGTTAAAGCAAATGTTACTACAAATGCAACACAAAGTCAAAGAAAGCGCACACAAGCACACACGCACACTCCACTACATGCAAGAGCTTACAAATCCATCTATGTATGAGCTAACATTTACAGTGACATTAGAATTGTTTCTTTGGGCTGTATTAGACGTGAATATGAAATATAATGACCATAACACAGAAACTAACGAACAAACACACAATCGACTTTGTCCCTTTTTGTTGCCATTCTTCCTTTGCTTTTTAGCACAAACACACTTTTAATAGTGCTGCTGCTGCTGCTTATTGTTTCCTTTAGTTAAATGTTGTTCTCTTGTTGCTGCTGGTGTGTTTGGAAGTTTGTGCCAGCAATTAAAATCAACAATAATTTTAATTGCTTTCAGCTTACCCAGCAAATGTGTCAACAGAAATGTAAAAAAATTATATAAAATTTATGTTCAACAACACCGAAGTATTCGTTTAATCAACGTGCACATGTTTTCATATACGAGTACGTGTGTGTGTGTACACATCTACAGGCGTATGTGTTTTAATAACATATACGAGCACTCTTATAACGGGAAAACAAATTCATCTTTTCAACGCCTTTTTAAGAAGGACTGGCTTTTTCACGAACAGGTAAAATGCTGGTTGCACACAAAAATATTTATTATCATAATTCTCATTGCCCTTTAAGATCGGTTACTTGATAAATTATGATTAATTATATATAAAAAGATTTTAAACAGCAAAGCTTTACTTTAAAGCAAAATTATAAGAATATTGTTATAATACTTTTTTTTTATAATCAATTAAGCTGCTTTGTAGCATAGAAAAGTTAAGGTCCTAATTAAATAAAGCAATTCTTATTAGAGAAATTTATATAGGGAGTTAAGAAAAAAATGTGTGTCTGATGTCCATAAAATTTTCTCACTAAGCCAACGCACAAAAGCTGATGCTCTGATTTGACGTTCATAAATTCTAGCGCTTGCAAAGTCTCAAAAAGACCACTAATTTTCATTTTTATATAAAAACAGATAGTTTCATAGTCTTCACCAATTTCCTCAACATTAATATGAAACCCTAAAAGGTACACATATTCCGGGTCCTTATCAATAAGGAAATCGAATAAGCTGTAGGAAAAGTCGGTTTTCCGAAATACCTAAAGAAACTAGGACCTTCGCCATTAGATTGATGTATTGGACATACACTTAAAATTGGCAAAATGCGGTTCCAGAGATGGAAAAAGTACACTTGTTTTTGGGATGTTAAAGTAACCAGCAAAAAAAAAAATTTTTTTTTGTTTGTTTGTTATTTAAATCTATTTTATACTTCAAAAAGAATTAAATTGATATATAAACAAATATGCAGTTGAGCCGGATCTTATATACCCTTCACCGACGTTCGTCTACAGTATACACACACACACACATTCAGTTCAACTCTGGAGGCATCTTTTTGATGTTTCTGGTTTTCAATCCTAATTTATTTCTTTCTAAAACACAAATATATTTGATTACCAAAACAAATATATATAAATAAATAAATTCTTATTAAAAAAAATAACTTTTACAGCTCTGAAGCTGTCTTTTTCGCTTTTTTAATATCAATGAACTTCTTTGAAAAATTTCAAATATTTTTAATTTAAAGCCAATAAGAAAAAAATTTTTTCAATTAGTTACTTTTATGAACCGAAAAAAGTATCATTTGTCTAACCCTGAAACCGAATTGTTTGTTTTCTTGTTTTTAATACTAATCTTATTTTTATTGCAGATTAAATTTGTTTTTATTCACAAAAAAAAACAAAATTATTAACTTATTTGGCTACTTTCATATACCAAAAAATATCAACTTTCGAACCCTGGAATTGAATTTTTGATTTTTAATACTAATATAATTCTTCCGAAAGTATAGAATATAGAATTTACGAAAGAAAACAAAACCAGTAATGATTTGGTTAATTTTACATACCAAAAAAACTCGATTTTCGAACCCTGAAACGAAATTTTTATTTTTAATTTGTATTAAAATTTCATTCTTCCTGATATACGAATATAAAATATAAAATTCACAAAAAATATATTAACTTATTTGGTTACTTTTATATACTAAAAAATTTCGATTTTCGAACCCTGGAAATGAATTTTTGATTTTCAATACTAATTTAAATCTTCCTGAAGTATAACAAATAAAATTCACAAGAAAAAGCAGTACTTATTTGGTTACTTTTATATACTAAAAAATTTAGATTTTCGAATCCTGGAATCGATTTTTTTATTTGTAATACTAATTTAATATTTCCCAAAATATAATATAAAGAAATCACAGAAATAAAACTAGTACTTATATGGTCACTTTTATGTATTAAAAAAAATTGATTTTCAAACCCTGGAATTGAATTTTTGATGTTTAATACAATTTTAAAATGTATTAAAATTTTTCATATAAAAAAAAATTATTTTCGAACCCTACAATCGAATTTTTGCTTTTCAATCCTAATATAATTCTTCCTGAAGTATAATATATAAAATTCACAAAAATAAACGAAACCAGGGACCAAATTACGGTATTCGATTCGAAACGAAATTTCAAAACAGTTTATACACAAATTTCGATCGATATCGAATGCCGTAATTTGGCCCCAGTACTTATTTGTTTATTTTTACATACCAAAGATATTTAGATTTTCGAATCCTGGAATCGAATTTTTTTATTTTTAATACTAATTTAATATTTCCTGATATATAATATATAAAAAAACCACAAAAACAAAACTGTTACTTGTTTAGTTACTTTTACATACCAAAAAAATTTAGATTTTTGAACACTGGAATCGAATTTTTGATAAAATAAAATATTGAAAAAAAACAGTACTTATTTGGTTAGTTACATATACCAAGAAATTTTAGATTTTCGAACCCTGGAACAGAATTTTTGATTTGTATACAAATTTCATTCTTAAAAAAATTACAAAAAAAAAAACGAATACTTATTTTGTAACTTTTATATACCAATATATTATGATTTTTGAACCCTGGAGTCGATTTTTTTATTTTTAATACAAATTTCAGTCTTCCTGAAGTATAAAAGAAGTTTAATTCACAAAAAAAAACCATAGTTACTAACTTATTTGTATACTTCTGTGTACCAAAAAATAATTACTATTTCCGAACCCTGGAACCGAATTTTTTTTTTTATATTCATTTTATTCTTCCTTAAGCATAAAATAGTTTTAATTAACAAAGAAACTATTTGCTTACTGTTATGTACCAAAAAAAAAATCAATTGTCCAACTTTGGAATCGTGTTCCAGCGCTATGGCTGAGACACTTTTCAATCAGCATAAAAGCAATTTCCGTTATTTTTGCAGTTAATATTTTACATCAAAAATATTTAACCTGCTGGGTCAGAGTTCCTTTAAGACATTTCTGTGCCCAATTTTAAAACTCTATTTTGTCGGGGCCACACCGGGAAGATCCGCAGGAGAAACATTTCATATTTGTAGCAAAAACGTTTAAAATAAATTTACGCTACAATTCTCATTTGGGATGTACAGGAAAAAAATTGTATTATAAAGCATTTTAGGAATATTAAAGTAACTAAATGAAACAAATTTTATTTTATTTTTTTTGTTTTGTTTAATTTTTTTTTTTGTTCTTTTTTTGTTTTGGTAATTGAACATGTTTTCTATTTTTTAGGACGAAATGTATCAGCATTGAAATCAGAAGACCTAAAGGATAGTTCCAGAGTTGTAATGAATGTATGACTATACTTCAATTTGTTGGTGAAGGGTACATAATATTCGACTACAGACAGCACGTTTAGGTCTTTTTAATGAAGTATAATAAATAGTTAGTAAAATTAAATTGGAATCAAAATAAACCTGCTTTATTTCTAGTGGAATCTGCTTTATTTCTACTAGATGGAAGGATGATTTTAAAACGATTTTCAAAAGAACAGAATTCGTTTTACCAAAACAGATTTCACTTATCCGAAACGCATTTAAATGAAAATCTCACATAAGCGCCATAAAATGATTGTACACTCGACTGCATTAATTTTAATATCCTTCACAAAAAAGTGAAAGGGTATATATAGGTTTGTCATTCCATGTGTAATTTCTTCGATATCAACATGGGACCCCATAAAGTATATATATTCTGGATCCTTATGAATAGCGATGACGATTGAGCGATGTCCGTCTGTCTATATGGGAAATCGGTTTTCCCAAGCCCCAGAAGAGCTAGAGACTTCGTTCTTGAACCGTTGGATTGGAAATGAACATAAATAGAGTGGTTTTGAAATTCAGAAAGATCCGAAGTATGGTTCCAGAGCTGGGAAGCCTACACCTATTTCCCGACGCAAAATTTATACCAAAAATCAATTATTTTTTTCTAATGTTTGTAAATTAAACCTATTTCGTTCTTTGGGAAGCCTCAATGGACTATTAAAAACTAAAAAAATAAAAAGAAATTTTCCAGGGATGGGAAATAAAATTTTTTTTTCGGCCCATTCCGTATTTTGTAGTACATGTAGTAACTAAAATTGTTAAAAACTTTAAGTGTTTCTTTAACAAAAATTTCTTTATACGTCATGAAGATTTACATTGGCGAAAAAAAAATTTTCTAATTAAAATTTTGCTTCCAGGGGTGGGAAATTGCATTTTTTACGTGAAAGTAATCAAACAGGCAACTGATGTTGTTTTTTTTTTGCTAATTAAGCCTGTCTTATAATTTAGGAAAAACAAAATTGGTATCAAAAATTCAAATATATAAAAAGTAATTTCGAATCCAGGGATGGACAAGTGCAATATTTAATAGTACATGAAAGTGACCAAAATGGTTAAAAATTTTAAATTTTTCTCAATAAAAATTACTTTATACCTCATGAAGCGCTGCACTGATAAACAAAAAATTAAAATTTCGCTCCCAGGGTTGGGAAAATGAAAGTTTTTTTTGGTACGTGTAATATTTTGTAGTACATGTAATAACCAAACTGGTTACAAAATTTTAGTTTTTCTTAAACAAAACTACTTTATACCTGATGAAGATTCGCATTGATAAAAAAAATTTTAAAAATTAAAATTTCGCTTCCACGGTTGGGAAATTGAATTTTTTTTATACATAAAAGTAACCAAAGAGGGAATTGATGTTGTTTTTTTTCTGCCAACTAAAACTATTTTATATTTTAAGAAGAACAAAATTGGTATCACAAATTTCCAAAAAAAGAATCAAAATTTCGAATCCAGGGTTGGACAAGTGCAATATTTTATAGTTCATGAAGGTGACCAAAATGGTTGAAAATTGTAAATTTTTCTTAAATGATACTACTTTGTACCTCATAAACAGTTGCATTGGTTAAAAATAATACAAAAAAAATTAAAATTTCACTTCCAGGGTTGGGAAAAAAAATTCAAATTTCGTTTCCAGGGTTGGGAAATAGAAATAAAGAAAAGTAACCAAATAGGCAATTGACGTTGTTGTTGTTTTTGCTAATTCAAACTATTTTATAATTCAGGCAGAACAAAATTGGTATTAAAATCTTAAAAAATTTCGACTCCAGGGTTGAACAAATAAAATACCAAAAAGTTTAAAAATTTAAATTTTTTTTTCAAGTAAAACTGTGTTGCATCTTTTAATTAAACCTACTTCCTGTTTTAGCAAGAAAGAAAGAAGAATTACATCTGTGAAGGGTATTTAAGATTTGGCACAGCCGAATATAGCACTTTTAGTTGTTTTTTTATTTTAGCATAAAAGTTTAAAATAATGTTACATTTTCCTAAAATCTGGCATAATTCTTTATTACACAATAGTTGTGATTGAAGCGTAAGAAAAGAGATTATTGGCCACATTCAAACACCTTGCAATCGCTTATATAATTTTGGTTTTGAAATATAACATTCTAAGCAAAATACAAAATTCGTTATGCAAAATACAGGCGCTAATTAGGCCGCCTTAACACAATTATTAAATACCAAAGACTGACTGACATAAGCCTTTTTAGGTTAATTGAATTTGTGAATGTTATTTTATTAATAAGAAAAACAATTAAATCATTTTATGCCCATAACAAAACAGTACATCTTGTTTACGACCATCAGCTTAACTACTTTTTGCAAGAGTTACTTTTTATCTGAAACAGCCTTTTTACACTTGCGTGATATTAGCAATTAATATAAAGATGAATAAGGCTGGCACGTACTAAAAGTTAACAATAAAACTTATTTGAATTTATGCTGGGAGGGAACATGTTAAGGAATAAGAAAAACTTTACGACAATTTCAGTAATTATATGTAGATATTTTTATTTTCATTTTTATTACGCTTAAATGTTTTATTGTATGACAATTTGCTTCTATCTCTTTTGCTTTATTTCCCTTTTCAAAGTTTGTCTTTGCAAATTGAGGGAAAAAAATGTTAAAATAAACAGATCATTATTTAAAATAAGTTTCTTTAAATTTACTTTTTGTTTGTTGTTTCTTATTATTTGTTTTTGCGAAGCAAAAGTTTTTAGTATTTGGTTTGCTTGTTTATTTAAATCAGCTCTGGCTGAAACACCCCTGGGTTATGCTACAGTTTTTGTCTGCCGCCAATTTGATATGCAGCAAAACCAAAAGAAAAAGAAATATATATGAAGAAAACTGAGGTGTATGTTTTCTCACTAAATTGCTGCAAGTGATTGTTGCAAAAATTGTTTTATATTTAATTATACACCCAAAATTAGTCATACAAAACAACAGAGAAATTAAATCTTGGCAACAAGAAAACAAAAATGCCAACTTTATTGAGAAGATAAAAAATATATAACAATACATTGAAAATAAAATTATCGAAGTGCGAGTTAGTGTGTTTGTTTCAATACCAAGCCGAATTTCTAAATTTTTATGAGTCTCTAACAATCGTTGTTTGGTACTAAAAAGGTTTCACTCATTCCATAAAAATATTTGCCAAGTATTCTGTTCGTCTCTGGAGCCCATGGAGCCCACAGAGTATAAAGACATTTTACCTGTCTTTTTATGACACTCATATTACCATTACCAAAGGTCACTAATTATTTTCCATACATTTTTAAGTTAAACTCCGCTTATTGTTAGCTAATAAAAGTGAATGATTAGTATCAGCCAACAAAGTCCTGTCATTATCAAATTTTGATATATTCTCTTCTGTGTCCCCAGCTTCACTGACCTCACTCAAGTGATCTCGTGCTTTGTACTCCCGATCTCAAAGCTTCACTATGCCCATCACTCAATTGATCTTGTGCGTCATATTTCCAGTATAAGATCATTATAAAGGGTCTTTCATAAAGCGCTTCTAATCTCTGTATTAAAAAAATAAACAATTCAAGGTCTTATATTCGGCTATGCCGAATCTTGAATACCTTTCACAGATGTATTTCTCCTTTCTTTCTGATACAGAAACTATTTTCTATAAAATCTATATTTTATTCACAAAAATAAAAAACAAATTAAAGAACTCATTTGGTATGTACTAAACAAACTTCGATTTTCCAACCCTGGAATCTAATTATTAATTTTTTAGACGAATATAATTCTTCCTGGAGTATAAAAACGTTTAGCTTAACAAAAAATATTTTAAAATAAAAATTTAAAACATATTTGGTTACTTTTACGTACCAAAAAATTTTGATTTTCCAACCCTGGAATTGAATTTTCAATATTTTTGGTTCTTAGTACCAATTTAATTCTTTGCGAAGTATAAAATAGGTTTAATTCACTGAAAAACCCAAAATTAGGAACTTATATGGCTACTTTTATACCCTAAAATATTTAAATTTTCCAACCCTGGAAACAAACTTTAATTTGTTTTTTTATTTTTTTGTTCTCAATACAAATTAAATTTTTTCTATAGTGTAAAAAGGCTTAATGCACCAAAAAAAACCAAATGTATTGACTCCTTTCATTATTTTATATGACAAAAAATTTCCGTTCTCCAACCCTGAGATCGAAAATTTAATTTTTTTGGTTTTTAATAACAATTTAATTTTTTCTTTAGTATAAAATAGGTTTAGTTCACTAAAAAAACAAAATTAGGAACTTCCATGGCTGTTTTTACATAACAAAACTATATGGATTTTCCAGCCCTAGAAGAGAATTTTTAGTATTTTTTATTTTTTACACAAAAATATGTTTCGGCCTGTAGTATAAAAAAGGTTTAATTCATTAAAAAGACCAAAATAAAGAACTTATTTTGTACCGCATATGTTCGATTTTCCAACACTGCAATCTACTTTTTAGTTTTTTTTAATTCTTTACACGAATGTAATACTTTATAAAGTATAAAGAAACGTTTAATTCACCAAAAATAAAACTAAATTAAGAACTTATTTGGTTACTTTTATGTACCAAAAAATACTAGATTTTCAAACCTTGGAATCGAAATTTTTAATTTTTTTGGTTTTTAATATCAATTTAATTCTTCCTGAAGTATATGTAAAATAGGTATTGGGAATTTATTTGATTACTTTTACATATCAAAAATATTTCGATTTTCCAACCCTGGAATCGAATATATAATTTTTTTGGTTTTTAGTACCAATTTAATTCTTCCTGAAGTATAAAATACGTGTAGTTCTCTAAAAAAAAACCTAAATTAGGAACTTATATGGCTATTTTTATATCGATTTACGAACCCTGCAATAGAATTTTTAATTTTGTTTGCTTATTACAGGAATATAATTCTACGTGAAACATAAAATAGGTATAATTCGCTGAAAAAACCAAAACTAGGAACTTATATGGCTGCTTTTATGTACTACAAAAATTTAAATTTCCCGACCCTGGAAGCGAAATTTTCACTTTTTTGTTTTTATTTTTTTACCAATGCAACTCTTAGTGAGGTGTAAAGTAGATTTAAATTTTTAACCACTTTGGTCACTTTCATGTACTACAAAATATTGCATGTACCAAAAAAGAAAAATTGCAATTTCCCATCCCTGGAAATTATTATTCTTTTTAATGTTTTTGATACAAATTTTATTCTTCCCAAAGTATGAAATAAAAATAATTGGTTTTTGCTAGTTAATTGTGTGTCCAGAAATAGGTGTACGTTTCCCTGCTCTGGAACCGTATTTCGGATTTTTCTGAATTTCAATAACACTTTATTCAAGCTCATTTCCATCAGTCCAAAAATGAAGCCTCTAACTTTCTGGGGGCTTGGGAAAACCGTACAGACACACAGGCAGACGGACATCGTTCAATAAGGGTCCAGAATATATATACTTTATGGGGTCCCATATTAATATCGAAGAAATCACACATTGAATGACAAACCTATAAATACACTTTCACTTTTCTGTGAAGGGTATAATTAGTTCATTTGCACTTCATAAAAATGTCATAGAAAAATTACATTTACTTGAGATCGGCGCCAACATGACTTCGTAAAAATCATTAGAAATGATGCAGATCTGCATTATATCCGGGTGACAAGTTGAGGATTTTACTAACTTCCTTGGAAGCTCTTTCTTTTCTTCAATAGTTAGTAAATGCAGATAATTTAACCAAATATTTTCACTACCATCTGAAATTTGTTTCAGTGTAATTTTTTCTTCTAACTCACTTTCAAGTTACTCTTTTCTTCGTTCACAACTACTTTTTACGTTCCTGCAAGTGTTTGTGTATGGCTTTTTGTTATATTCGTTTTGGGAATTCACTTTTTGTGTGGCATATGACAGCATGGAACAATTTGTACAGAATTGCTCTCTCTCTTTTCTTTTTTCTTTTGCTAAATTTTCTGTTTTCTTTGTCAGAGGAGTTTAAGATTTTGTTAGTTGCTGCTGTATTTGAGTGCAAAAAAACATGCGATTTTAATATGTTTCGTAATATTTTTTAATGTTTATTTTACAAGTTGTGGGCGTACACGTACGTTGTACTCGTTCGTTTTGTAGGTGTAAGAAACAGATTATTTATTAACCTTGTTGTTTTGCAATGATATCCTTTTTTGTTCACTTTTATCTCTACTGATTCCTTTAGCTCTGCCGTAATTTTATACAAATGAATTTATTTGGTAAAAAAAAAGCTTTAGTTTTTTCAGCACAAATTTAAAAAGTAGGTGTTTACAGTATGACAAATTGTTAAGGTTCAAAGGTGTTGTCTCATGCGGTTCCTGCATTTTTATTTATTTAGAAATCGTTAAAAGTGCTATTGCGAGTTATACAGAATAATATTTTAATCACTATATTGAGATGTTGATCTGCCAGACTGAGAGTCCAATTCATCACCAGGACAGTAATTTTTTTATTTATCTATTTTATTTAACAAAACTTTAAAGTTTTTCTATTAAAAGTTGCGGTTTTATTTCTCTCGCTTTGTTGTCAAGGAAAATCAGGAAATAAAATAAAAATTTAAATTTTAGTGAGACGTGGGTTCGATTCCCATCTAATACTCTGGTCTATTTCAGTAAAACAGGGTGACGGTCTTTGCTTTGCTTTGCCCTGTTAATCACATTCTGATATAATTTGTAATTGTGGTTGTACAATTTTTGAAATAAATAAAATAAATGAAACCGAAGCTTCGTGGGGTCAGGGTAATTTCCAGGAATTAAAGAAAGTAATGAATTCTTGTTACCAAAAACTTTGATTCTCGATCGTTAAAAATGAACCCTAAGAGTCTAACTCTGGATTCTCGGCATCTTAATCTTGTGTCAACTAGTTCAGGCAACAGCACCTTCAGTTGTTTCTTTAAAATTATTTTGAAGCCTAAACGCAAATTTACACTCTATTTATTATTATTTTTTACTTTCCCGCTAAGAAAAATTGAAAATTTTCAAAAAAGTGGGAAGTTACTGGTCTTGAAAAAATTTAGTTTTCACCAGATCTCGACGTTTCGAGTTCCTAGAAAGCTTTCCTGACTACTCCTGAGAAGACGGCACTGTGCCTGTATGTGTGTCAGTAAGTGACCCAACTTTAACTTCTGAACTGCTGTATCGAATCCGACCGAATTAGTTCCGTTTCAAAGGATTCCTTCAAACTTAGATTTCCAGCGAAAATGTTACATAAACTGAAATTTTTTTTTCAAAAGTGTTTTTTTTAATAACTTTTAAACAGCTTCTGTGATCCATTTCAAAGCTAATCAGCTTTTGACAGTCGAAAACCACGTCGAGCGCTACCAACCGGGTCATAGTTGGTTAACACATTTGCGAGATATCAAAGACTCCGATAGTATCAAAGAACGACATCAATCAGCGCTTGTCACGTTGAAGTCGGCTGAGCCATTCGAAAGTTAAAACAGTTTTAAATTTAAAATAATACCATTCTTAGCGGTGAAAATTAGCGGGAAGTTACAGGGATGGCCCCAGAATTCGATATTTATTTATTTTTTATCATCTATAGTTTTTCCTAAATAGCATTCGATTAACCGTTGAAATACCCTACTGTTGGCTATTGTTCCATTGCAATGGCAAGTACATATTAACAAAAAGCAACCAGCACAATTCAATATCGTTCGCCATAAAAACTTAAAAATGTAATTTTTAAAAAACTTGTTAAATGTTAACACTATTTTTGTTTATAATATCTTACCTCAACGCCCACTAAAGTGGGCGGGGCCCAAAAATTGATTTTTCAGACTCTATGGCTCATAGACAAAACTGAACATGTTTAACGATAATATGTTACACAAAAACAGCTGAGCTGCCAAAAACAGCTGAGCTGCCAAAAACAGCTGAGCTGCCACAAACAGCTGAGCTGCCACAAACAGCTGAGCTGCCAAAAACAGCTGAGCTGCCAAAAACAGTGTTGCCAAAAGCAAAAAAAAGTCACATATTACATTGTGTACTTGTTCATAAGTCTTTTTGTTTCTGGTGTAACGAATAGCTAATATAATATTATAATAGGGTTCTGCATTGGAGAAAACTTTATTAATTACTCCAAACTAAATTTCTCTATTCTCTGGTGATCAGCTTTAAAAATGGTTTTATTGCACAGCAAACATTTTCTTATTAAAATTATTATTATTTTTTTCTTTCAAATTGTGTGTTTGTCTCCAGCTGTGCCGAGTAATATTATTCTTCCATTTGCAACATCCAGTGACAGCCCTCGTTTAGTGCGTGCTGGCTTCAGTTTTCTTTTTAACGTTCTTTAACAAATCATTAGTAGCAGTGAAAATAACAATTTAATATTTATTGTTTGCACACAGTGTTTAACATGTCATATGACAACAGCAACAACAACAACAACAACAACAACATGAAAAATTATCATTAAAAAAATGTTTTTGTATTATGAAATTTACAAAAACTCATTTATCCTGTTGTACACGCACAGCGACACGTGTATGTGAATGACAAGGTAGTATCATCTGTTCTGCCAGCCAACGATGTGAGAAGGGTAAATAATGAATTAGCAGAAAATATATGATTAAATAATGCACAGATTTAAAGTTATAAATAAATAAGGAGTACATGTATGTGGGAATGTACGAGTATGGCTGTGTGTGTGTGTGTGTGTATGTATTAACCCTTTAAAAAAAAAAAACAAGAAAAACTTCCACAGAGGAAGTGATATGACAAGTACTTTTAATGGAGCTTTGAAAAGTAAGTGGTACGAGTTTGTTTCTGTAAAAGTTCTTCCCTGAAAATATTTCAAATATTTAGCATTTTTAATTAAATTCATGGCTGCTATAAATGGCAAGAGCTATCGAGATAGTCAGCCTGGGCACAATTTTTGTTAACACAAATTATTCAGTTTAAAATTAGGGGTATTTGGTTCCAACAACATGATTTATTGCAAAATAAATTTGATAGAAACTTTAATTCCCAAAGTGATCCTCTTCACTAAATACCTCGTGGATTAGTTTTTACATGGTTACATTAAGTCTTTGTTTTATGCTGACAAACTAGACTCTCTTAAAGAATTCAAAATCAACATTGACTCCATCCTCGATAACATACAGCCAGATGTATTGGAAAAAATAGTAAAAATAAAAGTGGACTAATCGAATGTAACTCTTAGTAGCGGGGATCATGTGCCGGAAATCATATTTAAAAACTAAACGTCATGAAATTATTTACCAGCAGCCAAATTTCTACACAATTTTGTTTTTTTTTTAATAGTAGGACCAGCACTCAGGGGATGACCCCTACATATGCAATGCATTGTGCCGGAACTGAAAACGAACGGATAGTATTAAGGGGACAGATGAGGAAAGATGAGAAGATATACATTTTTTTTTGTAGCTATTTCAACCTTTTACTTCACCGGCTAATTTTTGCTACAGGGCCGACGAAGGCGGGTGCTGTTACTCTGTTTTTTTTAGTACATGATAGTGTCAGTCGCCGCCAATTATGCTCAGTGACCAGTGACTATGCCTTCATCATTGAAACAGGCTGGCAACAACTAACACAACCACGCACTAATGCTGATCAGAAGAATTCAACACAATATTTCATGATACAGCGCGGGCTCGAACTCACGACCCTCCGCTTCATAGTCTCGTGTTCTACTACTTCGATATCGAATGTCGTAATTTGCCTCCAGATTATAATAAAATATTGCATTTCAACAATAGTTCTGTCTTGTTTGGGCATCGGTCTTTTTGGCTTTTTCTTTTTTCCAATATATTAAAAATATTTAATTTATAAACAAAAAGAAAAAATTAGTTTCAGTTGGTTATTTTGATGTACCAAAATAAGTTTAAGTTGTCCAACCCTGGAATCGTCTTTTTGATTTTTATTACCAATCCCATTGTTCCTGAAGTATAGATTATTGCTATTTAACAAAAAAAAAACATAAAAACTAATCACCTATTTGGTCCAACAAAATTTATTTTGCCCAAGCCTGGACTCGTCCTTTTGTTCTTTTTTTTAAATAAGCCTCAAGCACAATATTATTACTTAATATAAAAAAACCAAAGGCTGAAAAATTAGAACAATATGTTTTCTTTCTTTTTTATTTAACTTTTAATACAAATTGAATTCTTCCTGAAGTGCGAGAAAGGTTTCATTACCAAAATATAATAATAATAATAATATTTTCCAGTTACTTTTATATACCAGCTCTGGTGCCGTATTTTCAGTAGCACTCTATTTAAAACCATTTTCAATACATCAGTGCAAGAATGAAGTCTCTAGCTTTTCTGGGGATATCGCAAACCCGATTTCTCATACAGACACATGAACATCGCTTATTCTTTTTCCCTATTCATAAGGACCCGTTACATAAAGGGTGGGCAAATTTGAGGTTAAAAAGTAAATTGGCTTGAAAATGCAGCGTCTATTGACAAATTTAGTATTATGGACGCCAATGTAAAGTACAAATATGGGAATTAGTAATGAAATATGATCTCGGGCAAATGTTTTCCTCTACTCTTTTTGCAACAAAGCTTATCTCATCAAGGCACCACCAAATTGTGGCCTCATAAAATCGGCTACAATGGTTTGGTAGTGACGGCTTTTCCTTGCGTATTTTCGAAAAATTGCGGGCCAGTGATACCGCCTGACCACAATCCGCACCATACGGTCACTTTCTTTGGATTTTGTGAGCCCCTTTTCCGACAATTTTGTTTATTTACCGAACCGCCTAATTGGAAATGGGGATCATCATTAAAAATTATTTTGTTGAAAAATGTGTTGTTTTCGTTTTTCAGCCAATTCACACGCGTTCGACTCACTCAAAAAATTGCCAGCTTTAATTCTTGAACGTGTTGAACTTCATAAGAGCGGGGATAAAAATCGTTATACAAAATATTGCGCAAAGTGCCTCTGGTGATGCCCAATTGTTGCGAATGTTCAAGAGTTGCCTTTCCAGGCTCATTCTGCTACACTTTGCTATACAGCGGCTCTGTTTGCATCATTGAGGCGACAGTGAGCATATTTTATTGTCTATTTCCAGCAACTGTACCATGACTCTCGAATTTAGCGATTAAATTAAGCACGGCGGTCTCAGAAGCAGCCTGATTACGAGAAGTGATGCAGTAAAATGTGAATAAGTGTCAAAGGATGAGAGGTTAATTCTTGACATTTTAATATACAAGGTGTTTTTTATTGAGGTATAGAACTTCGAATTGAAATAAAACACAAGAAAATCGTTTTAATGTCCATCAATTTGGCTTTATTGGAAGGATAACTTTATGCCATTAATGTTTAAATATGATTTCGGGCATGTGGCCGCCGCGGCTGGCTCGAATAAAGCCAATTCTACAGGTCCAATTTTCAACCACTTTTTCGAGCACCGTATGTTGGCAATAGCGCCACGAATGTTGGCTTCCAAGTCCCCTAACGTTTCTGGTTTGTTGGCGTAGACGAGCGACTTCACATATCCCCAAAGAAAATAATCCAATGGTGTCAAATCACACGATCTTGGTGGCCAATTGACAGGTCCATTCCGCGAAATTATGCGCTCATCGAATGTTTCCTTCAATAAATCGATTGTGACGTGCGCTGTGTGGCATGTAGCGCCGTCTTGTTGGAACCACAACTCATCCACATTCATGCCATCCAATTCGGGAACAAAATAGTCGGTTATCATGGCTCTATACCGGTCTCCATTAACGGTAACTGACTCTCCAGCATTATTTCGGAAGAAGTATGGCCCAATGACTCCACCAGCCCATTGAGCACACCAAACAGTCAGTTTTTGTGGATATAATGGCGTCTCAAGGGTCTCATGTGGATTCTCTTCACTCCAAATGCGGCAATTTTGCTTGTTGACGTAGCCATTCAACCAAAAATGAGCCTCATCACTGAACAAAATTTTGCGATGAAAATCAGCATCGAGATCAATCTCATTTTCGGCCCATACACCAAAATCAGGACGCATTGCCATGGTCTCGCGGTTTTAATTCTTGCACAAGGTGGATCTTGTAAGGTCGCAAGCCAAGATCTTTGCGCAAAATCTTCCATAAAGTTGATGGACAAAGCTCCAATTGCTGTGCACGGTGGCGAATCGATTCATTCGGGTCCTCTTCAACACTTTGCTCTACAGCGGCAATTGTTTCTTCGGTGCGCACTGTTCGACGTCTCTGCGGATGCGTATTATCACATAGAGTAAACGTAGTACGAAAACGATCCATGGTTAACCGAATTAATTGCTCTGATGGACGATTATGTCGACCATAAAATGGACGGAGCTTGCGGTAAACTTCGCGAACTGAACCATTACTTTCGAAATAAATTCGCACGATTTGCAAGCGTTGTTCTTTTGTCAACCTGTTCATGATGAAATGGCAAACCAAATTAAATATTAATCACTTGACAGCTGACAAAATGGCCGCCAGTTAAAAAAGTGATGCCAACTTAAAGTTCTATACCTCAATAAAAAACACCCAATATGTTTACCATTTTACTTTCTAACCTCAAATTTGTCCACCCTGTACATAATTTATAGGTTCACATATAATATAGTACAATTACACACGGAATGACAAACTTATACTACCATTTAACCATTTTTGATGAAGAGTGTAAAGAATATAAAAGCTCAATATTTCAAAACTACTAAATTCGTTACGTGACTCTCTCTATCAGGAGTGGGCAGATTATTATGTAACCTGTAGCGTATACGTAATATTTGAGGGAATTGTTAATAGAAAATTAAGTATACGCCTCAACTCTTGTACAATATATCACACCCACTAAAAAATTGCCTAGACAACAGGCCTATAACTAATTAATTATGTAGTATGATATAGAGGTAAACAAGCAAAATTTTGAAGGCAAATAAATTTTATATAAAGCGAAGAACAAGATTTTTTTTAAATTGAATTATGATTTATAGGCTAATTGACATGAGAAAGACATGATATATATTCTAAGGCACAAAGGAAAGTCAACATCAGTTTTTAGTTATTCAACTTACACAGCAGAGCAGAACAGCTGTTTTCGAAAGCCGCAACGCTTTCATCATCGGTGCTCAAGTGCAGTGTGTTTGTCACCACTTATTAGGTGGGTGAGTTGAATATGAATTTTTTTTATATTCAAAAACCGTATATTAACTTTTTATTCAATGTACTTTATGGGGTCCCATGTGCATATCGAAGAAATTACACACGGAATGACAAACCTATATATACCCTTTCACTTTTTTGTAAAGGGTATAAATACAAATTTATGTGTGTGAAGATAAATAAGCGAAGCTAAATATGTTTTGACGTAAGCAGTTACGAAGTGAAGTTCAATTTGTTATGACGTAACGAAATGGCAATCAGTGAAATTTGTTTTGTATGAAAATCCATATTTATGTACCAAATGATTATGTTAGTATCTTCTAACCCATACATCATTTTTTATATACTGGCAACACTCCATATTTGGCCACAGGGGCAACATCCTTGCAAGATTAGACACACTCTCATGGCCTGTAAATTGACCGTTCATGGCCTGTAAATATTTGCACAAAATGCTCAAAAAATTTATTAAATATGGATTTTCCTAAAAAAAAATTCACGGTTTGCCATTTCGTTACGTCATAAAATATTTATCTTCACAGCTAAATACGTTGTTTCGTAACTGCTTACGTCAAAACATGTATAACTCGGCATATTTATCTTCACACACATAATAAATTTTACATTCAATTATCCCAAATATTTATTTTTACAGTTTTATGGCAAAGGTGAAATGTCTCCCCACGGCCCTTGCCAGAGAGACCCCGACAAAATACAGTTTTAATACCCTCCAAAAAGAATTGCACCCCATAAAGTATACACGAGTATATTCTAGATCAGTGATGAAGTCTAGCAATGCCCATATGTTCGTCTGTGGAAAACATGACATGGTCTATTTTACGACCCTGCCCCCTTTAGCGGGCATTGACGTTCGATAATATGCAAAAATAGTGTAGACATAAGGATACAATTGCATCCTTAAGCCAATAAGAAGCTGAGATGTTCTGTGATCTTTGCAGAGGTGAAACATCTCCCCCACATCCTTTCCCGGAATGACTGTGTCAAAATAGAGATTTAAAACTGGGTACAGAGATGTCTTAAAGGAACGCTGTCCCACCAAATCTAAAAATTTAATATTTACTTACTTTGTATTTGGAGGGTATTTAAGTTTCGACCCGGTCGAATATAAAGTTTTTAATAAATTTTCTACAACAAAATTTGTTGAAAAGTTTAGTTCACAAATTATTGTAACAATTTATCTACTCATTTGTTTAAAATACTAACACTTCACTTCAACTATTTAAATTTTAAAGAAACAAAATTCTATTAATTAAGGTACCGCAAAGTACGTTATGGGTAGCGAACAAAGTACCGGCAAGCTGCAGCTGGACTGAAGGCTGTAGGGGAGGGAAAGCATAAATGTTAAATATTATTTTTTATGACAGAGAACTAATTTTAAGAAATTTATAAACAAACTGGAAAAAAGGTTCTAACGAATATAAATGCAAGTGAGCGGGTATATAAATGATTAAATGTAAGAGTGGATGTGTGGATGTGTGGGTGTTTGTAAACAAGTGGATGAATGACTGCATTCATGTACACAGTTTATGCCAAGTCATTAAATATGTATAATTCATAATATAAACAGCACAACTACAACTCTACACACTTTAAACTGACTTACACACACCCACACAAACACACTCCTACAGCAAATGTTTATGTTGGATTCACACATACTATGCACCAGCTAACACTCACATAAACATGTTTTCCATGTTAAATTATGGAAAGAAAAAATACGGTTTTTTTTTGTAGTCATGCAAGAAGCACTTTTAAACATTCAAACATGTTTCGTAATGCTGTTTGCATGTATTTATGTTACGAGCATTTGAAGGACGGTGTTTGGGTTATTTCGTTTCTTTTTTTTTCATATTTCTTCTTCTCCTTTTCTCTTCTCATTTTTCCATTCACACGTGTGTTAATTTTCTTTTTCTGGTAGGGTTGAGCAGTAAGATTAACAAGACCGTGATGTAGAAATAAGTAAAATTTTTTTAATGGTTTGCACTGCTGGCAAACATTTTAGTGGCATGAATAATATTAAGCGTAATTAATGTAGTGGTGGTGAGTTTAAAATCAAATGAAAACTTAACAAAATGGAGCTCATTAACGTTTAGAGGCACAGTTAAGATGTTTAATCCATATGGCTTTGAAATAAATTGTTGTAAAAATAATTTCTCTAATGTGGACTATAAACTAGATGTCATTTCGTCCCAGTTACTGTATACCAACTCGTAGCTCGGCTAAAAATTTTACACGATCGTTTGCTTATGCCAAAAATTCAAAAAGAGTTACACTAACCACAAGATTGGCCAATTGTGTTGAATATGTGTATATTTTTTTTACACAATGCACAGTGGGGTCAAATGCTCTTTTTGCGCATATAAAATAACTATAAACTGTGCGATATCTATAGAACTACAGTAGTTATACGCACTAAATTTACACAAAGAAAAACCATCGTAATGTATTGCCATCATTACATCAACTTGTGATGGCAGGGTGACCGAAAGAGAACTTTCCCAACACCTGCCACTAAAATACTTCACATACGAATAATTTAAGAACTGATTTTCAATGATTTTTATAGCCTATAGAATGGTATTGAATTTCAGAAAAATTCAAAATACGGTTGCAGAGCTGGGAAGCTTGCACCTATTTGTGAATGCAAAATTAACTAGGAAAAATCAAACATTTTTTGTTTCTTTGTTAATTAAACCTCCCAGGAATGGGAAATTGAGAAAATGTTTTTTTTTGTACATAAAAGTAAGTTTTTTTTGTTGCTAATTAAAACCATTTTAGAAATTAGGAAAACTAAAATTATTTCCAGGGTTGGGAATTTGATATATATTTCGGTCATTGAACGTGTTAAGAAAAGTTACAAATTTATTTTGATTTTTTTTTTGTTGTTAAGTAAAACTAGTTTATACTTCACAAAAATAATATGCTCATTATTAAAATTAAAAAAAAATTAAAATGTTGAATCCAGGGTTGGAGAACGGAAATTTTTTGGCACATAAATTAATAAAAAATTCACTACTTTTGGTGTTTTTGATGAACTAAAACCCTTTTTATGCCTCAGCAAATATTAAGTTGGTATTAAAATTTACCAGCATTAAACATTTTATTCCAGGGTTGGTAAATCGAAATTTTTTCGTACATAAAAACAGCCATATAAGTTCGTAATTTTGGCTTTTTCAGTGAATTAAACCTATTTTATACTTCAGCAATAATTATATTCGTGTAATAAATAAATAAAATTAAAAATTCTATTCCAGGGTTAGAAAATCGAAATATTTTTGGTACATAAAAATAACCAAATGAGTTCCTAATTTTGTTTTTTTTTTTAAGTAAACTAAATTGGTAGTAATAACCAAAAAAATATTTTAATTTGATGCCAGGGTTGGAAAATCGAAATTTTTTGGCACGTAAAAGTAGTAAAATAAGTTTCTAATTTTGGTTTTTTGGGTGAACTAAAACTTTTAAGAAATGTATTCGTGTAAACAATAAAAAGTATTGTAAGTTCTATTCCAGGGCTGGACAATCGATATAGTTTTGGTACATAAAAACATCCATATAAGATTCTTATTTTATTTTTTTAGGGAATTAATAATATTTTATACTTTAGAAAAAATTAAATTGGTATTGAAAAAAAACTAAATATTCGGGTCCAGGGTTGGAGGACGGGTTTTTTAATAATAAAAAAAGTCACTACTTTTGGTTTTTTTTATGCATTAACCCTTTTTTATGCTTCATCGAGAATCAAATTGGTGTTGAAAAGCAAAAAAAAAAATGTAAAATTTTATTCCAGGGTTGGAAAATCGAAATATTTTTGGTACATAATAAGTTCCAAATTTTGCTTGTTTTGAGTGAATTTAAGCTTTTTATACTTGAGGAAGAAATATATTCGTGTAAAATATAAAAAATGTAGAAATTCTATTCCAGGGCTGGAAAATCTATATAGTTTGGTACATAAAAATAACCATATAAATTCCTAATTTTGGTTGTTTGGTAAATTAAACCTATTTTATACTATAGAAAAATTTAATTGGTAATGAAAGCCAAAAAATATTAAATATTCGACTCCAGGGTTGGGAAACGGAATAGTTTAGGTTTTCTTTTTTGTGCATTAAGCCTTTTTTACGCTTCAGCAAGAATTAAATTTGTTTTGAAAGCCAAAAGAGATTAAAATTTGGAAAATTGAAGTATTTTTGTTACATAAAAGTAGCCAAATAAGTTTAAAATTTTGGAGTTTTCAGTGAATTAAACCTATTTTATACTTCGCGAAGAATTAAATTGGTATTAAAAACCACAAATATTGAAAATCAATTTCAAATTACGAAAATCGAAATTTTTTGGTAAATACATAAAAGTTCCTTGTTTTGGTTTTTTTTTTCTATTTTAGAAAGAAAGGAGAAATACATCTGTGAAGGGTATTAAGGGTATTCACAGCCGAATATAACAATTTTACTTGTTTTGTTTTTTTGTTTGTGAATTAGACCTATTTTATATATGAGGAAGAATAAAATTTCAAACCAAAGACAATTCCAGGGTTGGACAATAAAATTTTTTGTAACACAAAAGCAACTGAAACAAGGTTTTTTTGTGTATAAATTAAACATATTTGATATTTTTGGAAGAAGTTCATTGGTATTAGTAATGCCAATAATGCAGCCTCAGAGCTGTAAAATTTACACTATTTCTATGAAATATTAGAGTAGCTTAATAACAAACATTTTTCTTCTTTAGTAATAAAACATATTTTCTATTTGAGAAAGAAATAAATTAATATGGATAAAAAGAAAAATCAAACAGATCGCTTTAGGGTTAAAATGAGTGCACATACATGTTGAGCAAATTCGAAGTTATTAAGTAAATTGACTCTTAGAGGAGGAGCAAATTGACCACCAAGATCGTGTGATTTGACACCCTTAGATTCTTTTGTAGGAGCTTTTGAAATTGACAGTGATCAGCAATAATCCCACAACAATTCAAGAGCTAAAAATAAACATTATCGAAAACAGTTTATCAAAAAACGTGATTGATAATTTTGGTAAAGGTGGAGTCAGAAGGTTAACCACTTGACCGTCGTAGAAAATAAAATAAAAATATTTTTAATATCTGATTAAAATGATGAAAAATTAAAACGACACCTCGATTTTGAGCATCCATTATATCAACTTTAAAGAGTTCGCCATATAAAACTTCTATGTTGATCTCCACAATAACAAATAAAGCAGGTTATACAAACATTAACATTCGCAACACGATGCTGAAGTGTTTGTGTTTTGTTAACCAGCAATACATTTGGCCACATTTACAAACACATACAGAAAGAAATACAGAACATTAAAAACCCTAAATGAGTTTAAAATCATAAAATTACAAACATTTTTTTTTTCTTTGTACATCAAATGAGATTATAAACATGAAAACTCCATTAATATTCTTCTCTAGAGCAGTAAAAAATGTAAACACAAACTGCTAAATTTATATTCATTCATCTTTTTTTCTTGTCTCTGAATGCACGAGTGAGTATATTTTGCAGTTAATTTTTTTTTTTTTTTTGCTGTGGAACCTGAAGTTAATTTTTATTATTTTAGCCAATAGTCTTACTCCATTAACATATATAATGTTATTTTGGAAGTTGTGCAAAGTTTATGTTATGTGGCCATTATAAAACATACACGCAACGAGCTCTAAAGGCCAAATTGTCACAAATGACAAATTGTGAAATATTTCACTTGGTATAAACGAAGCATGCTGTAAGAGTTCAAAGCCCATATTTTGTAAGGAAATAGTGGTTTTCAAATCCTGCAGTATATTTTATAGATATTTAAAAAGGGTCCGCCATCTAACGTTTTTTTTTCAACTAGTACTTATTTCGTGAATGGTAACACTTTGCTCATGTCTGATTTGACAGATAATTAATTTTATCCTTCCGCTGAACGAATATGGTTGGTTGTGTGTACGCTTGAACAACACTGGGAAATATTGCGACATTACTTTGAAAATCATGGTATTGTTGCAGAATGTGTGCGAAAACTGCGTACGGATTTTGGAAGAAGAGAAGCAACCGTCAGCTCCGTATGTTCGTTATCTTGTGAAAAAAGTGAAAGAAACTGGCATCCTCATCGATAAACCAAAGCGTAAAAAGCCAAAAACAGTGCATACACCCGAGAATATTGCTGCTGTGGCCGACGCACCCAAAACGAGTCACTGTTTGGTGCGGATTTTGTTCCAGAAGAATAATTGGGCGATTTTTCTTCGAAAATGAGCAAGGAGTGGTCGTTAGAGTCAACGGCGATCGTTATCGGGCCATGTTGAACGAATTTTTGTTCACAAAAATTGAGGAGGAGGATATTGGCAACATTTGGTTTCAACAGGGCGGCACTACGTGCCACACAGCCGAAGATGCACTCGATGTTTTGCGCCCTGTTTTTGAAGATCGCATTATCAGCCGCAGAGCTGATGTCGTTTGGCCATCTCGGAGCTGAGATTTGACACCGTTGGACTATTATTTGTGGGGTGCCGTCAAAGATAAGTGTTACGCCGACAAGCCAGAGACAATTGACGCTTTAAAGGACAATATTCGTGAAGCCATTGGTGAAATACAGCTGCACACAATCGATAAAGTTTTAAATTATTTTCCATTATTAACCGGAAGGATTGTACTTTCAAATAAAAAAAGAAATTTTTGAAAATATCCAGTAGTTTTTTTTATAGCATTTTCAAAAAAAAAAGAATAAAGTTATTTGGCGGACCCTGTAGATACGGGTTAAAGATTTAATTAAAATTTTTTTTTCTTTTGTTATTGTAGAAAAATAAAGCTAACTTTCATTTACTTTACGTCGCATTGCATATATAGGGGTCATCTACTGAGTGCTGGTCCAAGATAAAAAAGGGGCCTTTATAGGGTGGTTAAATTGTAAGGGACAACCTTGAATGGGAACCGCACCTAAAGGGCAAGTTTTCTTCTGTATTTCATTTGACATTTTAACTCAATTTGAGCCCTGGAAAGATACAAAATCGAGCAACGCGTTAGAGTTATTCAGGCTTATTACGAAAATGGGCGTTCAAATCAAAATGCATATTGTGCACTTCGTGATTTTTTCGCTCAATTTAATCGTCCAAATGTGCGTAGAATGGGAAAAATCGGAGCAAACCGGGTCTGTAGGAGATTTAAAAACACTAGTGCATTTTCGTACATTTCGTAATGCAGAAAATGCTGCTGCTGTTCACGATAGTGTGGCTGAAGAGCCGAACACCTCAACTCGTCGTCGTGTCCAACAATTGCACCTTCCACGCTCGCTATTGATGAACATTATGCATAGACTTGCATTTACACGCTTACAAAGTGCAATTGATTCAAGAACTAAAGCCTCTTGACCATTCCAAGCGTTGTCAATGCTCAGAATGGTGCCAAGAAATGGCAACAGTGGATGATGAATTTAAAAAAAACAAGTAAAAACGTTATATTCGACCGGGTCGAATCTTAAATACCCTCCAAATATTTAGTAAGTGAATTTGAAATGTTTAACTTGGTGGGACAGAGTTCCTTTATATAATATCGTACGTCAACGACCACTAAAGGGGGCGGGGTTCAAATATATACAATATCATGCTTTCCACAGACGAACGTATGGGCATTGCTAGACCGTCTTAGACTTCATCACAATTCTCTTTGGAGGGTATAAAAACTGTATTTTGGCGGGGTCGCTCTAGCAAGGGCTGTGGGGGAAACATTTCAACTTTGTCATAAAACTCTAAAAATAAATGCTTGGGATAATTATATACAAAATTAAAATTTCTTTTTTTTGATAGGGTCATTTAGAGGGCAAAGGGGGAGAGGGGGTAGGGCAGAAACAGGTAGACATAAAACTCTAAAAATAAATGCTTGGGATGATTATGCACAAAATTAAAAAAAATGTTATTTATTTTTAATAGGGTCATTTAGCGGGCAAAGGGGGAGGAGGGGGTAGGGCAGCAACAGGCAGTCATAAAACTCTAAAGATAAATGCTTGGGATGATTATATACAAAATTTAAAAAAAAAAATTTTTTTTTGGTAGGGTCATTTAGGGGGCAAAGGAAGAGGGGGGGTGGGTAGGACAGAAATCGGCACAGTCATAAAACTCTAAAGATAAATGCTTGGCATGATTATATACAAAATTTAAAAAAAAATTTTTTTGGTAGGGTCATTTAGGGGGCAAAGGAAGAGGGGGGGGGGGGGGGTAGGGCAGAAATCGGCAGTCATAAAACTCTAAAGACAAATGTTTGGAATGATTATATACAAAATTTAAAAAAAAATTTTTTTTTTGGTAGGGTCATTTAGGGGGAGAAGGGGAAGGAGGGGGTAGGGCAGAGTAGTACCAGGATTCGTCTCAGCTTCGTTATTAAAGCTTAAAAGTGTTATTTTTAAGGAATGCAGGCTTAAGTAAAACAATTTGTTAAATTTTTATGCTATTTTTGCCTATAATAACGCCCACTGAAGTGGGCGGGGTCAAAAAATATTTTTATTTTATTTAATGGCTCCAAGTTTAAGGCGTTGGACCGTATTTGACATAAAAATATATCGTTTGCTTAACAAAATAACCAAAAAACTTTAAAAAGTATGTTGTTTTATCTGGGTTGGTTTAGTTCTTCTTAGGGGAACTTTTTTACCCCTTGCCCGATTTAGCCCATCTTCGAACTTAACCTGCTCTAAGTTTTAAAATATATTTATGCCAAATTTCAAGAGTCTAGCTCTTTTCGTTTGGACTGAATCGTGATTTCCACAGACGGACGGACGGACGGACGGACGGACATGCTCAGTTGATCTTAGATTTCATCACTGATCAAGAATATATATACTTTATGGGGTCTGAGATGGATATTTCGATGCGTTACAAACGGAATGACAAAGTGAATATACCCTCCAAATTCTTTTTTGGAGGGTATAAAAATCACCTTCAGTGTGGAGGCACATTTTCACCTTAATGGTTTTGTTTTTTTCTTGGACCAGCATTCAGGGGATGACCCTTACATATGCGATGCATTGTGCCAAAACTAGGAAAATTGGTTATGGGAAGGAGGACAGAGGAAGTAGTATTTGTAGACGTGCGATTTCAACCTCCCCAAGTTAATAATTCGTCAATAAGCAGAATTGCCGCATTTGGGCGAATGAAAATCCAAGAGGGATTGTAGAGAAACTAATTCACCCACAAATAGTGACTGTTTGGTGCGGTTTATGAGCTGGCGGCATCATCGGGCCGTCTTTTTTTCAAAATGAGGCCGGTCAGGCAGTTACTGTGAATGGTGTTCGCTATCGTGAGATGTACTTTTAATGGCTCGAATTGGAAGATATGGATATGGACGATATGTGGTTACAACAGGACGGTGTCACTTGCCGCACAACTAACGAAACAATTGCTCTTTTGCGCGACAAATTTAATGGCCGTGTTATCTCACGTGGTGGAAGTTAATTGGCCGCCAATAACATGAAGTTGACGCCGTTGGACTTCTTTGTTTCGTGTTATTTGAAACAAAAGGTATACGTCGATAAGCCAGCAAAAATTCAAGAGCCAAAGGATGAAATAATTCGGCATATTAACGACATAGAACCTCAATTACGGCTCCGCGTCGTCGAAAATTTGAACCATCGGATGGAGGTGGCCATATGGCCCATATTTTGTTTCATACATAATTGAACCACACCAATATTATCATAATAAAAAGAAATGACAATAATTTCTTAAATAATTTGTGTTTTATTCAAAATCAACAGCGGCCCTTAAAATCTAACTACCCTTTACTAATTTTGTGGATTAATAGAAAATATCAGTTTAAAGAGCACAAAATTCTTCATCATCAGGCAAAAAATTAAAGTGAAATATGTCACGGTATTTTTGTGGTGACTCGTTGAAATTAAATATTGTGAGAGAAAACGCAAAAAATATATTCCAAAAATGTTACGCAAATATATTCCGATTACAATGAATAGTTTCAAAAATTAATATATCTTATTATGCAATGGTCAAGTGCAAGTACTCCGCCTAGAGTGGCACAAGTTTAAATCATAATAAAACAAGGAAATACATATATTTTTAATATCAATGAAACGGGCTTTATTGGAAAGAAAATTTTATTGAATTGATGTTTAAATATGATTTCTGCCATGTGGCTGCCACGGTTGGCACGTAGAAGGCGCAATATGGAACACTAATTTTCAACAACTGAAAAAATTCTTCCATAAAGTGGAAGGACACAATCCCAGTTGTTGACAACGGCGACGAATTGATTGATAAGCATAATCTTCAAAGTTTTCCCGTACAACAGCTACAGCCTCTTCAGCGCGCACTGTTCGGCGTCTCACAGGATGCACATGATCAGCAACAGTAAATGTGGTCCGAAAACGATCTATTGTTCTTCATATTAGCCCCTCTGAAGGACCATTATGTACGCCGTAAAATGAAGGAATAGAACAATTATTTAAAATTTCAAAAATTTGCATGCGTCACTCTGGTGTTGTGACACTCTAAAACAGATATAGGCACAAACACATCAACATTTTGAGTTTGTTTGTGTCTCTCACAATTTTGTGTTTTAGTATTTCAGTTGCAGGTGTTGGGAAAATTTTTGTTTAAGTCACCCTCTCATCACTAGTTGATATAGTTTTATTACCAATAACATGCGTAAATTTAGTGCGTGTAACTACTGCGGTTCTATAGATATAACACAGTTAATAGTTGTTTTATAAGGGGGGTATCAGACTCCCCCCTCCTATATCCTTAAAATTTTGCTAAAATATGCGGATTGGTTTCAGAGCTATTCATGGAAAATTTTGCGATCTTCGCTATTGATTCTGCGGAGATATTAATAAATCCGTGAAAAAAGTGCATTTGATCCCACTGTGCGTCGTTTGATATGATTATATGTTATTGGGGATTATATCAAGTAATTAAAAATATGTGCTGCTGATTTATTAAAATCTTTCAAATCGGATTTGATTAAAAAGAACAAATTTATTTTTAATTGAGTCAATATTCTATTTATTGTCATAATTATCTTCCAGTTCACATATACAAAATTTAATCAATTCAATCAACGTATGACAATTAAAAGCACAAATTTTTCATATTCATGACGACCTTAAGTTCAAATCTGGGGTCTTTTTTCTTTTTTTTTTTTTTTAATTTTCTAATTAATAATAAATTTAATATCAATAACCCAACTTCAACATGACTCGAGAAGTTTTGTTTGTATATAATTTTACTATTCCACAATTTTGGTGCTAAGTCTGAACTAACTTTGTTCAGTGTGTCTTGCTCGCTAAACACACCTTTTAGCAGTGCTGCATTTGTAACTTTACTCGATTTTATAGCAATTAAGTGTTAATTGAGTAATCACTTAATTAAAATTGTATATGGTTAAGGTGTATGTCCGAACACTGTATGAGAGAAAAGTTTGTATGAACTTTTTATTTGAGTCGATAGAACGATCTATATAATTCAATGTTTAAAGCAGACATAGACACAAACACATCAACATTTTGAGTTTGTGTGTGTCTCTCACCATTTTGTAAACAAACCAGCATTCTCCCCACCCTTAAATAATTCATTTCAACAAGCGCTCAAATAACCGTCTTGGTTGGAAGCTTGTGATAGACTGAATTGTGAATCACAATTTTTGTGATTTGTGACTAACTACAAATACGTGTGACTCTCAAGAGCGAATTTATATACATGTGAAGCGCGCTCACCCACAATTCTGTTTAAACCAGAAAACATAATTTCATTGTAAATGTTGTGAAGATAAAAGTGTTCTAGTGACAAATCCATCACTTTCCAATATTTACCTCCAGCTTGTGACTTCTTATTTAAGTACAAAATTAGTTAATTTTCATATAAATTTAAATTGTATTTAAATACGTTTTCAGTTATGCAGTCTCAAATTATTTATATATGTATAAAAAATACTTTGCAAAGTCAGTTTGCGACGTATCGGTACTCAGATGCCGGCGAAGTGGATGAGACCATATGCCGGCGATGTTTTTAACACGTATTTCATCCGTTTCTGTCACTGACTGTTCACGACTTATGCATTCACATAAGAAGTAGCAACGCAGTTAACCAAGGAAATTTCCTCAGAAGAAGAGGTGTTGAAATTAGCCCTCCTTCGTCGGCCTTGTAGCAAAAATTAGCCAGCGTTTATCTAGCTTTACAACTACTTAACGGAATTGCTTCTGCTTTATGGTCAGTTAGGGTTAAGCCAATTGCTTTGAGTCGTATACTAACGCAATGTCTTATACGAGTCAAACTCCTTTGACATATTTATAAATGAATTTATTTATGTATGTGTTAAGAGTGTTTTAACTCTTTATAATGATGGGAAAATTTATGTTTTAATTCTTAAATTTTACATATAAAATTATATGAATTTTTAACTCGTGTATGTGTATTTTAAATGGTAGTTGGACTCACCTGGCAGAAGTATAATTTTCCATACACACAAACACACACTCATATTCATTTACTTACACTGGAAGAAATGCTTCACATATACTCTGTCTGGCCCGCGATATCACTCGATATCGTTTTCTCATATAAATATATTTAAACAAAAACAAAATTTTGAAATTTGTTTTTGTTTTAAATATATTTATATGAGAAAACTATATCCAGTGACATCGTGGGCCAGGCAGACTATCTTCAATATATTGTTAAATGATTTTGATATTGTCACTGAAGAATATTTCAATTATTTATGTTTTTAGTTTTACCTGAATCTGCAACTGTAACTTTAACGAACAACAATTATTCTATTAGTGACTTGCGTTTGAAGATAAATAAGAATTTAAAGCACAAGAATTGCAAGTGTATTACCATCAATGTAATACAGTTCTCGTATGCTATTTTCTAATACAATTGTTCAAAGAAAAATTTATATTACGTTCAACTAAGCCACCTAATAAATGGTATGAAACAAAAACACACACATTAGTACTAATGAAAAAAGTGTAGCGGCTTTTGAAAACAGCTATTCTGCTCTGCCGAGTACGTTGTATTATTAAATTGGTGCTGACTGTCCTTTGTGTTTTAGGATATTTATCATGGCTTTCTTAATTATTACAACTGGTATTTAAAGTAGCTGCTATTAAAAGTGAAGAATAAAGTAACCAGAAAAGATTTCGGTTATTAGCACTTGGCAGTAAAATGTAAAATAATCTTCTTTGCAATGTGGCGGTGCCAGACGAGACACCAATATTTTAGTCACTTCTTCGGTGCAAACTGACTACAAAATTGTAATGAAAAAAGGAGCAAAGCACCTAAAACTATGTCTCAAAATTATATTATCTCATATTTGTGTGTTTATGTCAATGTCGATGTTAAACTACATCTCCACTAGACATCGACCTGAACATGACATGAACATGACGGTAATAAAATTTCCATGTTCTTGTATGTGGCGACAACGTGTTCAGACTTCTGAAGTAATTTTGAGGTTATGTAAGAGAGAAAAAATTTAACTTCTTGTGTTCCCTCTCTTCCGTTCTCCTTTGTAATTGTATACGAACGTGAATATCAAGTCGGACGGAAGGCAGGACATATGTCCAGACATCGATGGCTGGACATGGACGAGACATGGACATTTGCGGTCTATATTAGACTTGTTCATGTCCGACTTGATGTCGCGACATATTTGCTGTCTAATGGAGACTAATCTCCCACATTGGGTTAGAGCGAAGTTGTACCGCCAATGTGTAATAATAGCCCTTAATTAAATATAATTAATTTATAAATTTTTTAGAACAGAACTCGTATATTAAATACAATACAGAGCTCCGTTTTCAATGCACTGCGCAGGACTTAAAAGATTAGCCCGCTTAACTAAAATCTTGGGTACAGCACACTTCATTGGTATATCGGAAATAATGGGAATTGCTCTGAAAACATTTGTCTCTTTATCAGGAGCAGCGGCTGGTTCGACTGTCGGCTCCCTTGAGGCGTGCGTACATGACAAAAACTATTTAACTATTTCTTTCTTTCTATCCTCTTCTAACAAATTTCTAACCTATTCGTTCCTTCTCCACTCACACTATCCTCGTCTTTCTATACAGGTCACACAAAGAGATCTTATTGGACCCAAGTGGACTGAACTATTTTCTTTTTCTACCAGCAACCTGTTAGCCTAACCTAATTGCAAGTTTCCTTGCTCTTAGAAGATTTCTTTGTAAGAGGTTAAGGGTCTTTGCGAGTATAATTTTCTTCTGTTATGGATAGGACTTTCCTGTCGCAGTTTAAGAAACACGTGTTGAGCATCAATGAAGAGCATGGCCAATATTTGTTTGTTTTTTTTTCAAAGGCTTTTCTAAGACCGAACTAATGAGAATAAATGGGGTTCTGCTTGCTCATGACAGTTTACAAGCTTTAATAGTTAAAACAAATGAAAAATTATCAAATAAATACTTTAAAAAAATATTTATGATACGAGACTATCACAATAAATAGCATTATTGAGCACAATTATCCATATAAATTTTCAATTGTAGTTCAACATATATGAACTTGTTATGATAATGAGTAAAATTACGAGTACAAATTCAGCACTGCTAAAAAAGTGTGTTTAGTGAGCAAAACACAAGTCACTGAACAAAGTTAGTCCAGACTTAGCACCTAAATTGTGGGAAAAGTGGAAAAACAATATATTCGACATATTCCAGTTAAATTATTGACATTGAATTTATTATTATTTAGAATATTAAAAAAAAAATAAAATATTGACTACATTGAAAATGCATGTCTAAACGCCGTATAATATAACATAAACTATTATTATCCTTACAAGAAAGAATTTCTGAGAAAGAATTTCCCACAAGCCACCAGTTTTCTCTACTATTTTAGTGAAAGTTTGACGACATTGTCAACAGAGCGTCAACACTTTCATATCTGACTTTGAGAGGGAACAAAAGGTAGGAGGGCAGGTCCTGGGGGGACGGACTGATTATATGACTCCGGTCATGTGCTTCGACAAATCCTTCTGAGTCGCATTCCCGGAGAGGAAGGACTGGATGGAAAACTCCGCGACACGTAGTAATGCAACTTTGGTTTTTACGGACGGCTCGAAGATGGACACTGGCACTGGTTCGGGGGTATTTTCCGAGGATCTCGGCCTTTCGGTATCGCTCAGGCTATCCGATACCTCGACAGTTTTCCAAGCAGAGATTTATGCCATTACCGAGGCAGCATTAAGGATTGATTGGAGGGAGGTGACAAACAGGTGGTCAAGTATTACTACCTGTAGGGTCTCCAAAACTCTATGGCCCTCGCTTAGCAGAGCTAGGACTAGGCAACTTCTGTTTTTTGGGAAACAGCCGTTGGCACTCCTGGTAGGGGTCTTGACGGGGCACTGTGCAATTGGGCACATGTCGGAGCGTTTGGGCTTTCCCCATGATGGCCGCTGCAGGAGCTGCTTCGATGAGGAGGAGGAGGAGTCAGTACAGCATTTCCTTTGTGACTGTCCGGCCCTGCAGGAGCGTAGGCTTAGACATCTAGGCTCTCGTTTCCTGCGGGATCTTGACTGCCTCAGGGATGCACCGCTGGCTGCCCTGGCGGGCTTTGTGAGAAGTTTTGGGTGGTTCTCAGGAACCACCACTTCGTCTTGAGAAGAGTGTGTAGGGTCTAGTCCTCTGGGCATCAGAATGTGCCTTTTGATAGCCTCCGAGTGTTTTTCTCGCTTACTGCGGGCAGCCCTTTTTAACCTAACCTAACCTAACCTTGAGAGGGTACAAAATTAGTAGTTATTAGTATATCAGAAGTGTAGACTAGAATCAATAATATGTACTAGTGAATCACTAGTACCAATGTCAGTAGTCGATTTTAAATGGCACGCACATGTTACATGTCTATAGTAAATAGCCAGAGATATTATAAGCCACTACTACTGGTGTCTATAGTGAGCCAGCACAGTTTCATCATGCTATTAGAGTAATTGGTAAACGAATTGGGTTCACACCAGCACCCAAGCACTTTTCTTTAAGTGTACAACATTATGATTTTAATATTTATATAAGTATTTGTAATGCCATATTTCCAGTTTTCTTTTTCTTGCTTTCTTCGCTAATACTGAGTGGGATATGTGCTCGCTCGTATGTTTATGTGTGCCTTAAAACGTAATTGTGTGAATAGGCGAATACGAGCATGAATTTATATTTTTTCAATGTAGGAGAGTGTATTTCCTTGTGAGTGTTTAACAACATGCCATTATGATGTGCATGGGATGGTGATATTTATGCTAAGTTCTGCTTTATGTTTTCTCCCTTATTATTTATTATTGTTGTTGTTGTTGTTATTAATGTATTTCTTTTTTTTCACTTTTACAAGGTGCAAATTCATGTAAACGACTTATGACATCCAAAAAGTACTTTTTAATGTTGAGTTTTTTCTTGCTTGTTCTTTTACTTTAAATTGTTTTTTTTTTTAAAGATATATAACTGGTGTAATAACACACGTAATAACCCTATAGAAGTATTTAAGCATCGTGCGTTGCGTTGAGATTGTTTGTTATGTTCGGATTGGAGAAGAAAATATGTAAAAAATTAACTGTTAATTGCTTTCATGAAGCCATAATTTTTATTATTTTAATTAATTAACGCCAGTTTTATTAATATTAAAAAATGTTTGCCAACATAAATATGTGATGTATGATTCAATAGCTATTTATTATTTTATTCTTGTGCATTGATTTACGAATCAGACAGCTTGAACTTAATTTAAGCAAGTAAGAACGTTATATTGGGCCGAGTCGAATCTTAAATACCCTACAAGTATTTAGTAAACCAAAACTCTATTTCTATTCTTATTAAAATTTACATTTTTATGATATGAGGGTTAAGTAAACAAGAAATAAATGTATTTTAATGCCGTCGTTTCCAATGTGTTTTGGAGGAGGATGACTGAGACACGTTTCTATCAGCATAAAAGCAATTTACATATTAATATTTTATATCAATGTGCAAAAAAGGGCTGAATGATAGTGTTTAACCAGCTGGGTCAGAGTTGAATTTCTGTGCCCAATTTTAAAACTCTATACAGGGACACTCTGGGAAGGCCGTAGACATCTCATCTTTTTTGCGAAAACTTGACAAGTAAATCTTTGGGTTAATTAAGTGTAGAAAAAATAAATGTATGGGGTCATTTAGGGGGCAAAGCTGGTTGGAGGGATAGGGCAAGGGAAGATCAGAGAACATATCAGCTTCGTTGCAAAAGTTGTAAAATTTAATTTTTAAGGAATGTAGGCTTAGGTAATACAATTTGTTACATATTTACACGGATTTTCTATGTAATATGTAGCTTCAACGCCCACTAAAGGGCGGGTCCAAAAATAAACTGTATCGTGTTTTCCGCAGACGGACGGATGGATATGGCTACATCGGCTTAGATTTCCTCACTGGTCAAGAATATATATACATTATGAGGTTCAATTTTTTTTTGGAGGGTATAAAAACTCCATTTTGCTGGGGTCGCTCTGGCAAAGGCCGTGGGGGAGACATTTCACCTTTGCCCTAAAACACTAAAATACATTTTTGGGATAATTAAGTGTGAAAAAAAATTTTTTGTTAAAGGGTCATTTGGGGGTGGTGGGGAAAGGGGGAGGATAGATGTAGGGCAGAGGAGTACCAGGTTACGTCTCAGCTTTGTCATAAAAGCTTAAACATTTTTTTTTAAAGAATGTAGGTTTAAGTAATACATTTTATTAAACTTTTACACATTTTTGCATATAATAACGCCCACTAAAGAGGGCGGGGTTTAAAAATTACTTTTTATTATTTATTGGATCCAAGTTTAATGCGTTGGTGCTGCTTTGACATACAAATATATCATTTGCTTAACAAAATTTAAAAAAAAAAACTTTAAAAATTATGTTTTTTTGTTCCTCTTAGGGGAACGTTTTTACCTCTAGTCCATTTACGAACTTGACCTGTGCTACTATTTAAGATTTATCTGTACTAAATTTTAATAGTCTAGCTCTTTTTATTTGAACTGTATTCTGCTTTCCACAGACGGATGGACGGACATGGTTAGATCGTCTTAGATTTCATTACTGATATATACTTTATGGATTTATGGTCTGAGTTGGACATTTCGCTGCGTTGCACACGGAATGACAAAGTTAATATACCCTCCAATTTTTTTTTTTTTTTGAGGGTACAAAAACCTTAAAAATTATCTTGTTTTTTAGAAGTTGGTTTTTTATCTTGGACCAGCACTCAGGGGATAATACCTACATATGCAATACATTGCGCCGGAACTGAAAACGAGGGGATGGTATTAAGGGGATAGATGAGGAAATATGAGAAGATAGACAGTTGTATTTGTAGCTATTTCAACCTTTTACTTCGCCGGCTAATTTTTTTCGGCAGGACCGACGAAGGAGGGTGCTGTTACCCTGCTTTTAGTACGTGATAGTGTCAGTCGCTGCCAATTATGTTCAGTGATCAGTGACTATGCCTTCATCATTGAAACAGGCTGGAAACAACTAACACAACAAGGCACTAATTGCTGATCGGAAAAATTCAACACAATATTTCATGACTCAGCGCGGTGTTGAACTCAGGACCCTCCGCTTCATAGTCTTGTGTTCTACTACTTCAGCGAACAGCACCCACATTTAGTGGTGTTGCTTTAGGTCTCCTTAGGAGAACTTTTTTCCCTGTGGTCCGATTTAGTCCATTTCTGCAAGGTCCAATTTTGTAAAGTAATTGCTCATTGATAAATGTCGTCTAAGGTACAGAAAAACTTTGAAACCGGACCCTTTAGAATTTTCTCGCTTTAGTTTGCCCCTCTTCCAGATGCGGTTCAAATTGTGTAGCAAATGCACGAACCCTTTATCCCATAGGATTTGGGTTAGAGTAACAATGAAAAATATAATCAAAATTGTATTGTATTGTATTTGAAAAATATTTTCCAAAGAAAATTTGCAAAATATCGGTATACAGATGCCGGCAATATGACTCACACCATATGCTGGCGATGTTACTTTTATTCGTCTCTGTTAGTGACTGTATTCGACCTATTCCTAAACATAGAAAGTAGCAACGTAGAATAGTTCCTTAGAAGAACCGCAACACTATGCAGTTGGCTGAGATGTTGAAATTAACTAGTGGAAGTGAGACGCAAAACTTTCGAAAACGAGTAAACGACTACTGATGTAGTCATTTACTGCGAACGAGGCTTGATGTTGACTGACTCGGAGCTCCTTTGCGACTGATAATCAAAAATATTCAAAAAATTTCCTTTACTCAAGTACTATTCATGTGTAACTAAATATTATGAAGAGGTACACAAGCAGACTGGTTAGGAAGTTGCCTGGTATTTTTTTTTTTTTTTATAATGGACTGTACTGTTAAAAGCTAAATTATTTGATGGCTGGTTCTTCGACCTTTTAGATTTTTAATTATCTGTTTTTTTTTCAAGCTTTAGGTCACTTTTTTATAAAAAACAACTTGACATTTTTTATTATCCGATATTTAAATATCCTCTAGAAATCTTCTTCAGAGCAATAATATTTTTAAAAAAATTTATAACAAAAAAAATCAATGAGTGTTCGAACTCACGGGCGATGTGTTAACACCTTTTTGTTTATTTATATTATATTAAACGCACAAAAAACAAAGAGAATGCAAAGCAACAGACAAATGTACATACATACATTGTTATGTTTGTACATAAGCTACATACGTTGCTGTCTTGCTATCTCATTTTTATATATGTACGTATAACCACGTCACTATTCTCTTTGCTATGCATAAGACAAAACCGAAGATCAACATAAAACACTTTTTTAATATTACTCCAAATTAATACTCCGAATTAAAACACTTAAATCTTCGCTCGCCGATATCGGATCGCCTTAATTTTTAGCCTAAACTCTTCGTTGAAACCCGCACTAGCGTTTTAATCCAAAAATTAATAACATCGGCTATGAATTTCCGGAGAAAATCGCGTGGTAAAATTATATGAAAATCGCCCAATAATCACTTTCAATACCGACTGCCAAGCAACAACAACAAACAAACAAACTCTTACACTTACACTTGTGTATGTATTGAAACTAATAGTTTACTGCCCTAGAGGCGCGCGTATAGATGTTAACACATCAAAAAAAAATTTTTTGCTTTTTTCGTTTTTTTTTTTTATACAAGAATTGAATAAGTACAATGAAACAAATTTATTTTTGTGTAGAAGTGCACAATAGAAATACTCTTGTACGCAATATGAGTCATACATTTCAACTGTAAATGTCAAGAGTTTAAATTTCGACCATCGATCCCAGTAACACTAAAAAGATTGAACCTCATGCCGTCAGATATACTGTGAAGTGCCTAGAAAACCGAAATGTGTTACCATTACAAATAGATGTTTGAGCAACAAAACGGATGTACAGAAATAAAATTATTTGTTTATAAATGATTCAACATTTCCATTTCCATAATCGTAATGACGTTCTTCAAAGTTAATGCATGTATTTTATTCACAAGTTTAACCCAAAGACATTTAAAAATACGGGGGAAAAAAACATTCATGCCTTAGCAGGTAACCATTGCGGCTGTCTGGCAAATGTGTGGTTTGAGTGCTTTTCAAAAACAACTGAGACAAATTGAAATGAATGAAAGAATAAAAATACAAAAACGATTTTACAAATGAAAGTAATGACGATAAAACACAGCAGCCAAGTATTAAGTAATTTACACGAACCAACCTGCCAGCCAGCCTGTGCTGTAAACGCAAACCTATTCCAGATAATGTCTGCTGACATTTGCCGTTTTATGCAAATCCTTACAAAACCCTAACAGGTAACAAAGTGCAAGTAGAATGTTTCAGGAAAAAAAGAGAAAAAGGGTTACAGGAAATGAAGAGTGGGTGTCATGGTGGTTGGTGCTGCAGTTTTTCTTATTAATATAAATTATAAAGAGAGTGGAGTTATATATTTATGAATGTCCTTATTTGTATTTTCTGTTCTTTTTTTTCAACCTTTTAATCCGTGTACACATCTTAAGACTCTATGGTTGGTTGGTTACATGAATAGTTGATGCGTTTACTGTGTGAATACTGTAATGCGAAGCGCAGAGCTCAGTTAAGTTGTATTCCCTTTTAAGTCTCTATTCGCTTAGTTTGTTTGTGTTAAAGCTTTCAAGCGAAAATGTACAAGGGTCACTTAATGTCTAAGCCACATTTTATAATATGGAAAAGGCAGTTAATGAAATAGTTTAAAAACACAAACATTTCGTTTGAAAATTACTTTGTAAAGAATACCGTAAATGTTTTCAATTAATTTACATACTTAAATAACGATTCATCTGCGGCTGGATGACAATCTGTCACACTAATAGTAACGTAAAAATTATTTTAAATGTCATGTACTCTATGACCGCACGGGCATTATTTTTGTCACCTATTAAAAGTTTTTTTATTGTATCTTCAACTGCATCAAGTTGATGGCACATTTTGTATGCTATGCATAGATAAAAAAAAGGTATAGAAGCAACACACGGCTTCTAAAAAAAATGTATTGATTTTTATTAAAAAAAATTGCATTACATTCATGTACATGCATCTGCATAGCAGAGAAAAATTCAAATGATAAAATCAACAAGCAGACAGAACAACATACAGGCATGCATGCATAGACAGGTCACGAAGGCTAGTGGAAAGGTGACTTTAGCATCAACGAGATCGATAATTATGAATGGCGGAGAAAACTACAGCAGTTGATAGTCTAAGAGACATCTTACTTTCAATTTTTGGCCATCAATCCCGGCTGACATATTTGGGCGATCCAAAGACCACACATTCTCCGGTAGTGGGGCAGTTTGAGTATGACGAAAATCTCTAAACGCGATAACAGTATGTTCCCTCGCATCACTGTCGTGGCTGCCAAGACACACGCTAGCATAAAGGGAGGCAAGTAAATTGAAGTAAATGAGGTTAATAAGTAAATTGGTTTAGGAACACACTTTTTAGACAAATTCCGTCTTATTAGAAATTATAGGAATTAATAATGGAATATGATGTCGAGCAAATATCTACCTCTTGCGTATCGGCAGGCGTCCGCTATTTTCACTAAATTTTGCAACAAAGCTTTGCTTATCTCGTCAAAGCAGTGCTTAATATCATCTTTCAGGGCGTCAGTTGTTTGTCTTTCAAATGGTCCGAGAAGACATAATCCAGCGGTGGTAAATCTGAAAAACGAGGCGGCCAAATGACATCGCCAAATCGAGAAAATACGCGAACCGGGAAATTTCTTATGCAATAATTGAATTGTTTGCCCGTATGTGTGGATTGTGACGTTGTCGTGCTGACACCCGAGGTCACTGATGTCAAAATTACCCAAAAAATCCGTTATCATGCAGAGAATTCACGGTGACGTAGTTTCCTCGCTTATTTTCGAAAAATGATGATGCCACCTGACCACAAACTGCGCCATACGCTCACTGTCTACGATGTTGCACAGCTTGTGGATTTTGTGAGCCCCATATCCGACCATTTTGTTTGTTTACTGAATCGCCTAATTGAAAATTGGTCTCATTACTAGAGATGATTTTATTATACCCTTCACAAAAAAGTGAAAGGGTATATATAGGTTTGTCATTCCGTGTGTAATTTCTTCGATATGCACATGGGACCCCATAAAGTATATATATTCTGGATCCTTATGAATAGCGATGACGATTGATCGAAGTCCGTCTGTCCGTCCATCTGTCCATCTGTCCGTCCGTCTGTAGGTGAAATCGGTTTTCCCAAGCCCCCAGAAGAGCTAGAGACTTCGTTCTTGGACCGTTGGATTGGAAATGAACTTAAATAGGCTGCTATTGAAAGATCCGAAGTATGGTTCCAGAGCTGGGAAGCTTACACCTATTTCTCGACGCAAAATTTATACCAAAAATCAATTATTTTTTTTTTTTAATGTTTGTAAATTAAACCTACTTCGTGCTTTGGGGAGCCTCAATGGTCTATTAAAAACTAAAAAAATTTTCCAGGGATGGAAAATAAAAATTTGTTTTCGGCCTATTCCGTATTTTGTAGTACATGTAGTAACTAAAATTGTTAAAAATTTCAAGTTTTTCTTTAACAAAACCACTTTATACATCATGAAGATTTGCATTGATAAATAAAATTTTAAAAATTTTAAATTTCGCTTCCAGGATTGGGATATTGAAATATTTTTTTATACATAAAAGTAACCAAAAAGGCAATTGACGTTGTTTTTTTACTGATTAAAACTATTTTCTAGTTCAGGAAAAACAAAATTGGTATCAAAAATTTAAAAAAAAATCAATATTTAGATTCCAGAGTTGGATATCTGCAATATTTTGTGGTACATAAAAATGACCTATATGGTTACAAATATTAAGTTTTTCTTAAATAAAACTATTTCATGCCTCTTAAATAAAACTATTTCATGCCTCATTGGTAAAAAAAAATTTAAATTTCGTTTTCAGGGTTGAGAAATTGAAATATTTATTCTGCATAAAAGTAACCAAAAAGGCAATTGACGTTCTTTCTTTTTGCTAATTAAAGCTGTTTTATAATTCAGGAAGAACAAAATTTGTATTAAAATCTTAAAAAATCAAAATTTCGACTCCAGGGTTGTACAAAT
Organism: Linnaemya tessellans; assembly: GCA_951800035.1. NCBI lineage: Eukaryota > Metazoa > Arthropoda > Insecta > Diptera > Tachinidae > Linnaemya > Linnaemya tessellans. Next base: position 23,024,310 of record OX637532.1, on the reverse strand, counting down.
GAAATATTTTAGAAATTTAAATTTTTTTGTCAAGTAAAACTATGTTACACCCCACTAAGAATTGCATTATCAGAAAAAATTAAATAAGTATTAAAAAATTTAAAATTCGGTACCAGGGTTGGAAAATCGACATTTTCTGATTCATAAAAGCAGCCATTTTATTTGTTTTATACATCAGAAAGAAGTAAACTGGTATTAAAAACCAACAAAATCTAAAAGACGATTCTACGGTTGGACAATTAGAACTTTTTGGGGTACATGAAACGGATTTTTGTTTTGTTTGTAAATTAAATATATATAATATTTTTGAAAGACGTTCGTAGGTATTAGATATAAGAAAAGCCAAACATTTAGCTTCCTAGCCGAAAAATTTAAACGTTTTCTTAAATATAAAAGTAACCGATAACATCATTTTGATTTTTTAATTAAACCTACTTTCTGATTTTGAGATTCGGCAAAGCCGAAAATATCACTTTTACTTGTTGAAAAACGCGTTGTTTTCATCCAATTCACAAACCTTTTGTGGTCGGTCGGCGTCCATAGTTAAAATTTCTCAATTTCTTTTTAAATAAATTTCAAAGTCTGGCAGCTCTGACAGTTCAACAGCTAATTTACATCCTAACTTCAAAATTACCCACACGTTATATCGGATACTTTTTTAGCTGCATCGGGTCAGAAGGAAAAAGTTCTCCTAAGAAGAACTGAAGCAACCTCTAAAAAAACGGCATAATTTTTATTAAATTGAATTAAGATTTAAAGGCTAATTGTTTGAATTATTTTGTTTTAAATTCAGAAAGACATGATAAATATTCCAAGGCAAAAAGGAAAGTCAACATCAGTTTCTAGTTATTCAACTTACACAGCAGAGCAGAACAGCTGTTTTCGAAAGCCGCAACGCTTTCATCATCAGTGCACATGTCTATTGTGTTTGTTACCACTTTTTATCATTTTTAATTTTTTTTTTTTTTTTGTAATTTTGTTAAACAAATTATATATTTTTATGTCAAAGAAGGTCCAACGCGTTAAATCAAAAAAATAATTCTTTTAGTGGGCGTTATTATATGCAAAAATAGTGCAAACTTTTAAAGTATATATTTTCTTCTTGATCGGTGATGAAGTCTAAGATGATGTAGCAATGCCCATACGTCCGACTGTGAAAGACACGATATAGTCTATTTTTGCACCACGCCCCTTTAGTTGGCGTTGAAGTTACATATTATATGAAAAATAGTATTTACCAAATGTATTCGTTAAGTCTACATTCCTTAAAAATTTAATTTATAAACTTTTACGACAAAGGTAATATGTTCTCTGATCTTTCCCTAACCTTTGCCGCCTAAATGATCTTATCAATCAAAATTTTTTAAATACCCTAAAAATTTAGTTTTTAAGTTTTTACCTCAGTCCCTTTTTTGCACGTTGATATAAGATATTAATACATAAGTTTTCATGCAGACGGAAAGACGTCTCAGAGGTGCTCCTCCAAAAACATCGGAAAGAATCGTATTAAAATTAATTTATTTTTTTCTTGTTTACTTAAGCCAATATAAGTCCATAAAAAATAATATAAACTTTAATGAGAATAAAAATTTATTTTATTTACCAAATATTTGGAGGGTACTTAAGATTCGATCTGGTCGAATATAACGTTTTTACTTGTTCGATATAATTTTTTTTTCGATGCTAACAAATATTTAATAATTCTTAATATGAAAATTTCAATAAAAGTCGACCTTGGCCATTTATAATTAAATTTACTGCATGGTTTTTTTTTTGTTGTTTGTACTAAAAGTAATGAAACAGATTTAACCTGCAATTCGTATACAAAACAACAATATTTTTCTCTGCAATCACGCCCACCCACAGTTTATGTGAAAATTATATGAAATGAGAGCAACCATCTACCTATTTTTTTTCATATTTTGTTTTTTTTTCATAAAATTTGCATAATACCAGAATGAGAAATAAAATTAAATAAAAACAGCTCACCGTGTAATAAAAAACAAAGAATTTTGAAAAGTCTACGCTATTAATAGTTCTTCAACAGAATTTAATAGCAATTTATAAAGAGAAGAGGGAGTGCTGCAGTACTACCTCCTTTGTATAGATGAGCGTATGTATGCATATGTGTGAGTGTGTTTATGTGAGTCAGCTTTTAATAATATGCATACAAGTATGCAAAACCAAGGATTTAATACTGGGTATTAACCCAGTGACAAATTTTTAAAGTTATGAAAATTTCCCAAAATTCACTTCTTATATGGTTCTAAAATATGAATAATTAGGTAAGAATTTTGTATGGAATTATTTATTTTTCTTTACTAATTTAATGGGATATTTGTTTTTAACGTCTTATTAATTCAGAAAGTTATGATAACATATTCCTAGACACAAGCGAAGGTCAACATTCATTTGATTAGCCAATTTATACAGCAGAGCAAAACAGCTGTTTTCGAAAGCCGCTACACTTTTATCATAATTGTATTCAAATGCAATAGTTTTTCATTTTCGATTGTCAAGCTGAGGATTTTAATAACACAATCGAAAGTTAATTTATCACTGGGTATTAACATTTGCTATTTTATTATTTTTAATAAAACTTGCAGTTGCTGCTGCTGCCGTAGCTGTCGCTGCAATTGCTGCTGTGTGTTTAATGTAAAGCAAAACTAAATGCAGTTAATGAATTCATGAACCCTAACCTGAGCAAAATACACGGTTTCTTAAGGTAAATTCAGATTAGTCAAATATTTACCAAAAAAAAAAAACGTAACCACAAAATACTAATGAAAATCCTTTTAATTAAGACAAGTGCTTATTGAGTGAAACAGTTTCCAATGCTATTGTTTGCCATGTTTTCCCTGTTTATTAGCCATTCTATGTTTTACTTAAAAAACTCATATATCAATGTGGGTACTGTTAGATGAAGTAGTAGAACACCAGACTATGAAGCGAAGGGTCCTGATCTCAACCCCGTGCTGAGTCATGAAATATTGTGTTGAATTCTTCTGATCAGCAATTAGTGCAGGGTTGTGTTAGTTGTTGCCAACCTGGTTCAGTGATGAAGGCATAGTCACTGATCACTGAACATAATTGGCAGCGACTGACACTATCTTGTACTAAAAGCAGAGTAACAGAACCCACATTCGCCGGCCCTATAGTAAAAATTAGCCGGCGAAGTACAACGTTGAAATCAAAACTGTCTATCGTCTCGTCTTTCCTAATCTGTCTCCTCAATACTATCCCCTCGTTCTCAGTTCCGGCGCAACGCATTGCATATATAGGGGTCATCCCCTGAGTGCTGGTCCAAGATAAAAAAAGGGTTGAAATAGCTACAAAAAAAATCTCTATGTTCTTATATTTCCTCATCTATCACCTCGTTTTCAGTTCCGGCGCAATGCATTGTATATATAGGGGTCATCCCCTGAGTGCTGGTCTAAGAATAAAAAAAAATAGTTTTCATTAATATTTAGTGGTTAAGCTTTTTTTGGGGCAAATATTTGACAAGTGTGAACATACTTTTAGAGAATGAAAGCTCCAGTAACGCATAGAATATTCTTTTATATTTACGAGCATATCAAACCACATGCAGAAGAAATTTTTGTTCTTGAGTTATGGCTCATTTCGCATAACAAAGAACATTTTTAAGAGACAAGATAGAAATAATATACAGCATATTAATGTAACGTGCTGTCATAAATAAACTAACGCGGTAACAGTGTGTTTAAGCTAAGAATTTTTTGGAAAATTTCATAAGGTACTTCTTGCATATTAAACAATTAAACATCTGCTCGGTGCGGGTTTTAATACATTTATTTCATTGGCTCTTTCAGCAAATCATCAGAAATGCAAAGGAGCTGCAGTCATACATCTCATTTTAGGTCTATGATTTAAATAGCTGCGAAGAATAATAACTGCAACATATGGTTAATGAATTTGATGGTTAACCGGAAGTCAATTACAACTATAAATTTGAACAAAAAAAAAACTTACTGAAATTATTTTGTTTGAAAAGACATCGTATTCATTTAAATATAAAAATATTGTTTGCAAGTTGTGTATTTGGAAACTGCAAGATGTGCACAAACATGTCTACTTAACTCCGTTTTAGAATAAAATTTCAAAACATTCAAGAATAATATTGTTTTTACACTGACATGGTTTTAATCAATTCTGGATTTAACTTTAAAACCAACTGTTAAAACCTGGTTGTACCATACCAAATGATTTTGTTAAAACCAACTCAAAACCATTTTCGGTTTTAAGTAGGTTTAATGAAATGCAACCTTGTTTTTGGCTGTGCTAATTTGAGTGCTGCCAAGTTTTATATTGGAAACACCTGTTATTGTTTATGTTAATAAGAATATACACTGACGCCTGAAATATTATGAAAACATTGTAAATATGCATGTAGCCACAAGAAGAACTAAAAAATGCCATAGAAAAAGGAAATTATGGACGGAAATCAACGAACATATTTTCATTGATGAAAGGACAAGATAGACAAATTGAGAATTTTCTTTTTTCCTTCAAACAAAAACTTCTGTTGTAAAAATAGCGAATAAGTACGGCAAAAACTTCACACATTTCTATCAGTGATTTAATTTATTTTTAACAAATTTATCAATTTGCTTTGTCATAGCAAAATCAGCTGTTTATGGTTTTAGCACTAAGGCCACGTTTGAACTTTCAGTGTGAAAATACTATAAGCAAATTTAGGAAGCAGAAACTGTTGCGAAAAATTATACTCAATTTATAAAAACAAAAAAACCCTAAAAATATAAAGAGTAACTTTTTTGCAACTTTGTCTTTGGCAACACTGTTTTCGGCAGCTCAGCTGTTTAGGTATAACATGTTATTATTAAACATGTTCAGTTTGGTCTAGAAGCGAACAATGCTTGCAAGTTATTGAATTTTATTATCAAAGTTTATGCTCATTTCTGGTCGCATGGATACGCGAACAAGCAAAATCTTGTATTTGCAATGCAGAGCAACCAGAAGGATTGCAAGAACAGCCAGGGCATCCCGAAAATTGGAATGTTTGATTATAGGCACAAAAGGGTTAGAGATACTAATTGTGCCCATTAATTTAAAAAATAATTCAAGTATCGCGAAAACTGAAAGATGAGATGCCGGCCGATATGCTGGAGACAGTATGCCAAAGTTTGACCTCAAAATGTAACTATTTGAAGCGTTAGCCGTGGTCAACATTTCGATGAAATCTTTAAAAATTAAATTATATAGAACGTTCTATCGTCTCGAATAAGAACTTTATAAATTTCTCTAAATTTTAAGTGTTATTTAGTCAAATTTGAAAGCATTTAAAAGTTCACGCATTATAAGAGAAACAGCTGCTTTTGCTGGGAAAATGGATACAAGCCTACCCATATTGAATTCTAGAAGTAGTATTTATAGAATCTAACGCGGAAAACTTTGAAATCATGCTCGCAGCCATTCAAATAGTGTCCAGGTGCTTTCTGACAGTCCACTAGACGTTAACCTATGCTGGAACGTGTCCAAATTACTGGAACCGATGATTGATATTAGATTCAACACGCTGCATAGAGATGTCTGCACAGCCCTCTTAGGCCGTTAACCCTGGAAACTTAGTGAGATCGTCTAGTATTTGGATGCCTAAAAATGTGTGCCCTAACATACAGACATTCGCAAAAAAAAATGAAAGCCTTTTTTTTCTTTGCATCCTTTACTTGAAATTAATCATTTAAAAAAATTTTTAGTAGATAAATAAAAATGTTTCTGGGCTTCGGCATAAAATACCTGGGTAAAAAAATGTGTTTGGAAATATGTGCAAGTAATCGTATATTATGGAATAAAAAATTACCTTCAGTATGAAGAGGGTACGTGCAGCTGCTGATGCAAACTTCTTTTATTTATTAACTTGAAAAAATAACGCTTCACTTTTAGCATTTAAATATTTCTTTGATATTTTTCTTATAACTTTTTTATTTATGTTTTGGACAATAAATTGGACACTTTTATTTCTTTGATTTTGCTTTCTAATTTTTTTATTTTATTTATTTAATTCACTAAAACACTTTTTTGGTTTCACTTTAGAGCACAAGCCACATATTTTCTTGCTCTTAGGAGACAACGAAACGACCGAACTTGACGAACTTAAATCCGACAATTCGCGATCAATACGATTTAAAATAACGCGCTTAATTTTAAAACGTTCAGATCCACATATTTAAACAGTTTGAAATTAATTACTTCAGTTTTATGTTACGAAACTTAATTAATTTGTTGTTTGGTTATAGAAATATTATTTTAATTTATTATTATATTACTACTAATCTTATTGTTATTATTATTATTGTTATTTTGTTTAATATTTATTTTTATTCTTGAAGCTTATGTAACTCATCATAAAAATAAGAAGTTGTAAATTAGGCAGTGAGTCGTAACTTTGAAGTCTTAGGAGATTACGTAATGTCTAATAAAATAGGTGATGTGAAATTAGCACTCATTTTATGTTATTATTGTTTAAGGTTACAGTCGATTTTTGAAGGAATTGAATTATGGAAAACTGCATATTTACATAAAATCTATATGTGTATAGCAAAGATTTTGATAAAAATAAGATTGAAGCCATATTCAGCTGAGTTGTAATAAAATCTCAATGATATTAAAAAAAAACGATGTGTTTTTAATTCTTATTTAAACATTCCCTACAAAATCCGGTCAGTTGTTAATTACTAAAAGTCGCTACAACTGATAAATGACAAAAACTCTAGACAAATTTCCCAAGATCTTGCTGATATTCTTTAAAAATTTAAATCTAATATTAATTGAAAATTTATTCAATTGTAAGAACCACAAAATTTCAGAAAATCTCTTCTATTGCGAAACCTAGAAAAGCTCTACGATATACTTTTACGCTCTAAAATCGTGAGGAATTTCGAAAATTCAGAACGAATCGAAGAAACTTAAAAACCCCGTAAAAATATAACTTTTTTGCGATTATATGAATATGAACGGATATGCCGAACACTTTTCAAAATGAATATTTCTGTTTTGGAACTCAACCAAGAAATTGTACTCATTTGCATTTGCATTTCTATATTAAATACAACAACAATAAGCACATCCTAACTAAAAGCAGTTAATGAAAAAATAATTTCAATTTCTTTTACTAAATAAAAAAAATATCTCAGCAAACAAATTACTCGTATATACAATATATCATCCCACAACAGCCAAAAGAGCTTAAGTGCCAACATTAAATTTTACAAGAGCAATTTTGTAAATTATTTTTGCTTTAAAACGAAGTAGAGCCTTAAGATTGGCCACATGCGATTTAATGGACTGCAATATAAAATGTTAAAAGTATTAATAAACTTCCTACAAGACAGCGCATGTCTGCAGCTGTTAAGATATTTTAAAACGTTCTCGATGTCGTGAAAAATCATTTAATTAAATAAAATTATGTTGAAACTGGTAACTATTATCTTTAACAAATTCATTGATATCCTTGCAGTTCTCGACTTTAGATTTGCTCTATTGGAAGCAGAAAGTTTTAGCTTAACCGACACTTTGCAGTTACAAATATGTAAGAAAAATTAAAAATTTAAAGAAAAATGTACTTAAACTGAAATTTATCTGCTGTATTTCCTTAACGACATTTGAAACGACTTTGATATTATGGCAGATTTTCGTGAAAAAACGATTTTCGAAGAGCATCGCTTAAGCTTTTTTAGCGTCTATGAGTCGATGTTTTTGTATGATCATCCACATGCGTGAGTATTTGCTTCTGAAAAGCAATTTTTTTCTCTTACAACCTTTTGATTAGTTTTGCATAGGGGATTAGGTTAGGTTAGGTTGAAAAGAGGGGCATAAGCATCCCAATCCGTCCTGGATTACACTTAGGCCTGTTGTGCGCTCTATAATAAGGAGTTCCCATTCTAGGGATTGGTAAGGTAAAATGAAAAAACTGTTTAATGGAATTCAATTTTACAATTCAAATTAATAAAGCAGCATTTATTGCTTAAAAGGAAATTTACTTCTTAAAGAAGCTATTTTTGATAAATACTGGAGTAGTATAAAGGTTGTAGCAATAAAATGAATTCATTTCGATAAAATACCTGAATCGAATTGGTTAATATGTAAGAGTATTAATAATTATGGCATTTTGTGGCATCGCAAGCAGACTCAGTAGTGTGTACTTGTTAGGATATTAATTTAATCGGGCTTTTGTTTCAATCTATTAATTGCTCTTTTAATTAACCGATTAATAAATATTTTCTTTTATAAATTAAGTAACTTCAGTAATTAAAAATATATAAATTATTCATTATCTAGAAATATGTTTAATAAAACAAAGCAATAACAAAAATTTTTGGACGAAAACGAGCAAACAAAAAGGAATTCATATATTTGTATCACATATTGTGTATTATTTAGAAAATAAACTGTGAGACTATTTTATTACCTTTTTTTAAAGCTTAAGGAGGTCTTACCAATTAATCTTTTGAAATTAGGGATATATAATAAAACTATAGATTTTATTGCCCCATGGAGGGAAATGCATAGCCCAGTAAAGCCAACAAACGGTTAACAATTAATGTTATGCATTCCATTAAAAGAAGATTCAATATTAAATAGCTAAAGATGTTGATGCAAATATTACTCGAGGTATTATCTTCTATTCGCGATACTGTTTCTTAGGAATTACGTTGCCGATCTGTTGATTTTGCGATGCATGGAAGACTGATGCTGTCACAAAACGTTTTTATTTTCAACTAAAGAGTGCAGTAACTCCACACAACTCCATTGTAACTCAAAGAAATTATTAATTACGCAAAGAAGAGAATTTAAGAAAAGCATTAATAGAATTAGCCAAAATAAATTCACATATTTTGAATATAAAAAACAGTTCCATAATTATACGGCAATTTTAAAGAATATCATTTTGGTATTCCAACGATACTGTGCTTCGAAATTCCGTCGCGTGCGTTGTTATTTCATACTCAACATTGGAAACATAAAGGAAAAGAAGTTCACTAAATGCCAGGATTTTTAAAAACTATCCAAAGTGTGTGTCTGAGATAAACGAAGATCGTACTGGTTATCGACTTCATAACCAGGTTTAATTACCCGCGTTCTAATGGTTTTATTATTTCCCCGCACTTCAAATTATATCCATTATTGCAAGTTGCTCTTATAGCAGCCGATAATAAAAGGCAACTTTAGAAACGTACAATGATTTTTGTTATTGCAACTTCCCAGTGACAAATAATTTAATCATTTTGCAATGTGGCAGTACCAGAGCAGACAGCATGCTCTTAGGAGATTCTTTCGCGCAAAAATTAGCCGGCGAAGTAAAAGGTTGAAATAGCTACAAAAAAACTGTCTATCTTCTCATCTGTCCCCTTAATACTATCCCATCGTTTTCAGTTCTGGCGCAATGCATTGCATATGTAGGGGTCATCCCCTGAGTGCTGGTCCTACTCCTAAAAAAAAAAAAAAAAAAAAAAAAACTGACTACACACTTCCTATGCAATATATGCCGGCTTCTGCTCCTAAAGCCATGCTATAAAATTTATTGTATGCCTCTCCTATTTATGTGCTTATGACAGGTTCAATGTCATACAACTTCCATTAAAATTATTAGTAAGTTCAACCACCAAATAGTCTGTAGCTGACATAGAATTAAAATAAAGTATTGCAACACATCTGTGTGGTACCAACTTTCACTAGTAGCTTTAAAAAACTTCACAAGCAACTTATCATTATCGTGGATCTCAACATAATGAGATACAAAATCTCCTTATGGAACAATTTTGCATCATTTAAATTCAAACCAATTAAAAGTTGTTGCATGAAATAGTTACGAAGCTTTTTTGGTTGGGGTGACATCTGTGTGCAACAAATGTAACTTTTATTAAGTCTCACTTAATATAGAGCTTTCAGCAGCTTTTCTCTCCCATCCACGTTTTATCTAATGAATACATATTCTACAGATAATTGCCGACTTGAAGAATTTAGAACATTTGCAAATTAAATGATTTTGTTTATTTAATTTACCTGTTTGTATCAATAAAATTTATCAATGAAACACTTTCAATTTGTTAAATACACTTTAATAAATATTTCTCACTACTTTTTAATTTAATTTGTGCACTATTTCTATTAATTTTCCTTCAGTAAACGTTCACGCACATATACACGATGTGATCTGTTTGACTTTTCTTGTTGGACTGAATAAAAGAAGCAAATCAAGGAGATGGGGAACAAAAGGAAAAAACTGCTAGAACAGAAAACGGGGACAAAATGCAAATTGTTGAAAAGTACTTTAGGCACATCAAGATGAAAACTGATGTTAGGATAGTTATTTTATAAATTTAATATATTTAAATCGTATCCGTATATGTTTAGGTGAATGATTGGAAGAGTTTATTAATTATCTAAATAGTCGTAATTAAATGGCCACTAAATTTTAAAATTAAGCGGATAACTTTCTACGAAACTATAAATACATTTATATTGAATGTAGATTTGTTCACAGGTTCTTAACTAGAGTATATATATATATATATATATATATATATATATATATATATATACATATATATATGTATGACAGCGCATAGAGAAAGGGACCTAAGGGTTAAAAATATCAATTTTCACTTTTTTTTGATGTGGACAACATCTGAGCATCGAATGAAACCCATTCCCCCAAAGTGTTCCCTCTCAGAGATATGGGAGTTTTATGAAGTGATGGTACACCAAAGATGCACGCATTTAAATCTTTAAAATGGCTCTCCTGAACAAAACCGGTTTTTACCCTTAGGTCCCTTTCTATTTTGCGCGTCATACATATATATATATATATATATATATATATATATATATATACATACATATATATATATATATATATATATATATATATATATATATATATATATATATACATATATATATACATATATATATATATATATATATATACATATATATATATATATTTATATATATATATATATATATATATATATATATATATATATATGTATGTATATATATATATATATATATATATATATACAATTATTATATATGTATATATACATATATATATTCATTAATTTTGGTGAAGGGTATAAAAAAGCGTCAATATATAAACACTAACAATCGGATATCGATTTATGGAATATACATTAATATGTTAAAAACAACCATTCAAATATTCGGCCCCTTAACAGCAATCCCTAATGTGGCCCTCAGTGATACATAAAATACAATTTCACATTTCCAAAGTAAAAAGGTAAATGCATCACTGTCGTCCGAAATTAATTGTAGAGCACGTACATTTTATTTAGGATAGTTAAACAACAAAACAAAAAGCTGCAAAAAATATTTCGGAGAGAGAGAATTAGATTGAAGCTCTTGCAGCGGGGTTGCCCAATATTATTGAATTCCCGGCTATTAGCTGAATAATTTGTTTGTTTGTTACAGCGAAAAATTGCCAAGTGGAATTAAAAATTGGATATAATGTGATTAAAAATATTTATAATATGATTTTAAAGTCGCTAAATAATGTTCATTTTAAATTCGATATCAGATATGGTTCTGTAATAGCAGACACTCCTTAATATAATATGGTATTCATGCCATCATATATTGATGACTACTTATTTGAATTATTTAATTCACAACAACATTAGGAACTTATGTGGCTAATTTTATGTACCAAAATTACTTCGATTTTCTAACCTTGGGATTGATTTTTTGTTTGTTTTTAATACCTATTTTATTCTTCTTCAAATATATTCACTAAAAAAGGCAAATATTAGCAACTCATATACATAGCTACTTTTAAGTACCACAAAAGTTTGGATTTTCCAAGCCTGGAAAAAAATCTGTAATATTTAGGATTTTTTACACGAACGTAATCCTAATTCGCTAAAAAAAAAACAAAAACTAAGAATCTTTGGCATAGAGAAAATTTCGATTTTCCAACCCTGGAATCGAATTTTTCTTTTATTGCTTTTTAATACCAATTGAGCTCTTCTTAAAGCATAAAATAGGTTCAATGCACTAAAAAATACCAAAATTAGGAACTTATATGGATAATTTTTGTACCAAAAGTGTTTCGATTTTCCAACCCTGCAATCGAATATATAATTTTGTACCAAAAAAACTTCTATTTTCCAACCCTGGAATCGAATTTTTTATGTATAAATAATTTTAATATCCGAACCCTGGAAGAAAAATTGAATATATTTTGTTTGGTATAGAGTAGTTTTATTTTAAAAAACTTAAAATTTAAACTAAAAAGTGACCATTTTGTTCACTTTTATGTACCATAAAATATTTCCATTGTCCAACCCATAAATCGAAATTTTTATTTTTTTAATTTAAATACTAATATTATTGTATTCTGATATTTTTAACCTTAAGGTATCTTTATATTAATTTTATTTTTAATTTCAGTATTTCGTCACTCCTTTGTGTGACTTCTTTAGGAAATTTATTATTTAAAATTTAAATTTAAAATAATTAATTTCCTGAAGAAGTCACACAAAGGAGTGACGAAATACTGAAATTAAAAGTCAAATTAAAATAAAGAGACCTTAAGCTTAAAAATATCAGAATACCATAATAATTAACAAGAGGTCAAGAAACCAGAAGAATTTAATACTAATTTTATTTTTCCTAAATTCTAAAATAGTTTTAACTAGCAAAAAAGAAAACCTTTACTTTGATGTTCCATAATGATGTTTCAAATTCCGATCCCTGGAAAATAAATGTTATTTCTGTGGTTTCTCATACAAATTTTATTCTCTCCAAAATATTACAGAGATTTAATTAACGGAAAAAAAATAAATGTTTTTTGCTATTTTTTGCGAAATAGGTGTAAGCTTTCCAACTCTGGAACCGTATTTTAAGGCTCTAGCTCTTCTGGGAGCTTGGGAAAACCAATTTAACGTGCAGACTGACAAACGGACATTGTTCATTCGTCATTGCTATTCATAAGGATCTAGAATATATATACTTTAGGGGTTCCCATATTAATATTGAGGAAATTACACATGGAATGATAAACCTATATATACCCTTTTAATTTTCTGTGAAGAATATAACAAAAGATGTAACGTTGAATGCTGTATTGTAGAAATATTGCACATAATAAAAGAATATTATGTAAGTTAATATATTAAATTGTATATAGATATTTCAATTCCAAAATAATTATTACATGCTAATAAAATATATTTTCATAACAAAATGAGAGCAATTAAAGCAGAAAAGAGATATTTGAAACATATCAATACTAATTTTTCAAAACGAATTCACATTCATTGAGTAGTAACCTAAATATCATTGTGTTCTTTAGTGGCGGTATTTGGTGATTTTTGGGTAAGTTTTTTGTGCTGTAACTAAAAACGGAGTCTGGCAGCTCTGAAAACAAATCATATTGAAAGCTTTTGGTTCTTGCATTTACTGTACATTTTCTTATTAATTATCTGCCTGAACGTTGCTAAAAGCTCATTTCTTTACGTTAACGATATTCGCTCATTTATTAAGAAAGCACTATACATCAACATGAGTGCTTTTCAAATTGTAGGTTAGATAAAATTTAGGAAGCCCTGGTACTAGGCAAATTTAGATCGTGGAAAAAGCCAAAGAAAGTATGTATATAATTCATTTGAATGCATGCATGCATATGGGTGCGTGCTTGAAGCAAAGAGCAAACTTAGAGCACAAAATGTAATATTCTAGTAAGAAAAGTTATTTAGTATAAACCAGTGGTGGGCACCGTCAATGTATTGGTAAATTGTGTATGTGTTGAGCTTGCGAGCTACCCACCAAACAAAAAGCCAAGCGTTTGAAATATAATGGTGCATTATATATTTACACATAAGTACCAATATTTTCTAAGTTGAAAAAAAACGTTGATTACGTAAAATTTAAATAAAACTTTTTCTAAGCAAACCGTCAAATGAAAAAAATTAAAAAATATAGGACTATAATTTGTTATGTTTTCCATTCAAGAAAAAAATATATAAAAGAATGCTTGTTTGCTGGAGCATAGCAGTGAATATTCGCAAAAAAAAAGAAAAATACGCGGTTGGATGTATCAAACTTAATAAGCTTTGATATTTGTCGGCATGCAAGATCATTTTCATATGGGAAACATATTCAAATTATATTTGATAATATATTACACAGACTAATTAATAAGACTAAGTGTTTTACTAAATTAGGAGAATTAGTATAGTCCGTTAATGGAGAAAAATTGTATAACAGGCATTGTATGTTATCGAAAGTATTTTTTATGGCAAAATGTTTATTGCATATCATCATGGCTAAAATTGTTTGCTGGACAAATATTCTGGAAAAAATATAGCAAAATTCGTAAACGTCCGCCTGATATTTATTCGTCGCTGTCTCATCGACGACTAAATTAAAGAGGGTAAGAATACGTGTGAATGATCTCAGCACAATTGTGCTATGAAACGCCCGTATCTGGTATAAACGTACAACAATGCAAAACAGTGATGGAAAGTTCGGCTTTAAAGGATTGTCAAAACAGTACTTTTACAGGGTGATGACAACGATATACATATGTACATCTGTATATATCTGGGTGTTGTGGGTGAAGGACGTCTTTATGTATGCATTCTGTTGGGCTATACTTAACCCACAAATAGCAAAAAGCATATGAGCGATATAAGGGCGTTTTTTATAGAGTGTCACAAGTTTAAATCATAATAAAGCGAGGAGATATATTTTTAATATCAACGAAACCGGCTTTATTGGTAAGAAAATTTTATGAAATTAATGTTTAAATATGATTTCAGCCATGTGGCCGCCACGGCTGGCGCGTAGAAGGCGCAATCTGGAACACCAATTTTCAATAACTAAAAAAGTTTTCCATAGAGTGGAAACCTTTGTCTCCTTAATGACCCTTTAAAAAAAATTGTAAATAAATTTAAGTGTGTGAAGATGAATATGCTGAGTGAAATATGTTTTGACGTAAGCAGTTACGAAGTGAAATTAAATATGTTATGGCGTAACGAAAATCGATGTTTATATAGAAAATGATTATGGGAGTGTCTTCTATCCCATAAATCAATTTGTATATACGGCCAATGCATGCCAACTCCTTATTTGGCCACTTGGGCCAAAATCCCTCAAAGATCACACACATTCTCATGGACTGTAAGTAGACCTTTCATGACCTGTAAATATTTTCACAAACTCAATTCAGCTATTCCCATTGTTGTGTGTGATAGAATACACTCCCATAATCATTTTCTATATAAATATGGATTTTCATACAAAAATAAATTTCACTGATTGCCATTTCGTTACGCCATAACATATTTAATTTCACTTCGTAACTGCTTACGTCAAAACATCTTTAACTCAGCATATTCATCTTCACTCACATAAAAAATTTTACATTTAATTATCCCAAATATTTATTTTTAGAGTCTTGTGGCAAAAGTGAAATGTCTCCCCTACGGCCCTTGCCAGGGAGACCACAAAATATACAGATTTAATGCTCAACAAAAATTAGAATATATATTCTTGATAAGTGATGAAGTCTAAGAGGGTCTAGCAATGCCCATACGTTCGTCTGTGGAAAACATGATGTAGTCTATTTTTGGACGCCACCCCCTTCAGTGGGCGTTGACGTACGACATAATATAAAGGATCTCTGGCCCACACAGTTAAATATTTTATTTGTACTTACTAAATACTTGGAGGGTATTTAAGATTCGACCCGGTCAAATATAACGTTTTTGCTTGTTTTCTTTTAAAAAAGTAGTTTTTTAAACTTTCCTTGAAGGAGTATCTTTTTAGAAAGTTCATTATCAAAAGGTACATCTATTAAAAAGTAAGGTCTTCAAAAATTTCATGTACACTTTCTGATATTATACTTTCAAAAAGTACATTTTTAATAAAGTACCATACATTTCCGAAAACACCATTTTACAAAAGCAGCCTTTCCAAAAAGTGGTGTTTTAAAATTTTTTTTTTCCAATAAAGTGTATAGTTCAAAAATTACCTCTGTCGGAGAGTATTTCTTTTTAAAGGTAACAAATTAAACTTGCGAGTAACGCCGATGTTCAAAAATACACCACTTCAGATAATGTTTATACTTCTAAGTACCTCTTTTGTCCCTTATAAAAAAAAACTCACATTTTATTCGTGCTACAGAGACAAAATAATTCTTAAATGTACTTTATTATTAAGAAAAAAAACTGCAGAAAATGTCCTACCCATTCTCTACCCACCTCTAATAATTGGGAATTTTTGAAAAGCGCCTAAAATGAAATCTAGATTCTTTTCAGAAGAATAGATCGCGTTAATCTACTTTCTGTAATGTACAACAGTCCAAAAGTACCAAATTGAGTTTTTAACTCTATTTAATTCCTGAAAGTATATGTTGCAGGAAAGTACCAAGCTCATATCGAATTATTTTTGAGCATTATTTGTATGCTTTTGGAACTTTGAGAGTAGCTGAGGAAGTTCAATTATTAGTTCTCTATCCAGAGTCGTTTAAGGCGTATATGGTAATAGTGC
The DNA here is from genome assembly GCA_951800035.1 of Linnaemya tessellans. Taxonomy (NCBI): domain Eukaryota; kingdom Metazoa; phylum Arthropoda; class Insecta; order Diptera; family Tachinidae; genus Linnaemya; species Linnaemya tessellans. The sequence continues at coordinate 23,007,753 of OX637532.1, read as the reverse complement.
AAGTAACACATTGGCTTTTTTCTATTCGAAATAAGGGTACACACATATTATATATAGAGGGTCCGCCATTTAAAGTTTTTTTTTTTAACTAGTGCTTATTTCGTGAATGGTAACACTTAGCTCATGTCTGATTTGACAGAAAATTAGTTTTATCCTTGCGCTGAACGAATATGGTTGGTTGTGTGTACGCTTGAACAACACTGGGAAATATTGCGACATTACTTTGAGAATCTTGTTGCAGAATGTGTGCGAA